>CAXIWF010001776.1:0-61716 GCA_964036045.1 Eutreptiella sp. 'Long Island Sound 2002' | reverse complement strand
CGTCGGGCCGGGCCCGGGCCGGGCGCGCGTCGGGCCGGGCCGGGCCGGGCGGGCGCGCGTCGGGCCGGGCCGGGCGGGCGCGCGTCGGGCCGGGGCCGGGGGGCGGTGCGCGCGTCGGGCGGGCCGGGCGGGCGCGCGTCGGGCGGGCCGGGCGGGGCGGCGTCGGGCCGGGCCGGCCGGGCGGGCGCGCGGGCGCGCGTCGGGCGGGCGGGCGCGCGTCGGGCCGGGCGGGCGCGCGTCGGGCCGGGCCGGGCGGGCGCGCGTCGGGCCGGGCCGGGCGGGCGCGCGTCGGGCCGGGCCGGGCGGGCGCGCGTCGGGCCGGGCCGGGCGGGCGCGCGTCGGGCCGGGCGCGCGCCGCGTCGGGCCGGGCGGCCGGGCGCGCGTCGCGTCGGGCCGGGCGGCCGGGCCGGGCGCGCGTCGCGTCGGGCCGGGCGGCCGGGCCGGGCGCGCGTCCGCGTCGGGCCGGGCGGCCGGGCCGGGCGCGCGTCGCGTCGGGCCGGGCGGCCGGGCCGGGCCGGCGTCGCGTCAGGCCGGGCGGCCGGGCCGGGCGCGCGTCGCGTCGGGCCGGGCGGCCGGCCGGGCGCGCGTCGCGTCGGGCCGGGCGGCCGGGCCGGGCGCGCGTCGCGTCGGGCCGGGCGGCCGGGCCGGGCGCGCGTCGCGTCGGGCCGGGCGGCCGGGCGCGCGTCGCGTCGGGCCGGGCGGCCGGGCGCGCGTCGCGTCGGGCCGGGCGGCCGGGCGCGCGTCGCGTCGGGCCGGGCGGCCGGGCGCGCGTCGCGTCGGACCGGGCGGCCGGGCGCGCGTCGCGTCGGGCCGGGCGGCCGGGCGCGCGTTGCGTCAGCCGGGCGGCCGGGCGCGCGCGTCGCGTCGGGCCGGGCGGCCGGGCGCGCGTCGCGTCGGGCCGGGCGGCCGGGCGCGCGTCGCGTCGGGCCGGGCGGCCGGGCGCGCGTCGCGTCGGGCCGGGCGGCCGCGCGCGTCGCGTCGGGCCGGGCGGCCGGGCGCGCGTCGCGTCGGGCCGGGCGGCCGGGCGCGCGTCGCGTCGGGCCAGGCGGCCGGGCGCGCGTCGCGTCGGGCCGGGCGGCCGGGCGCGCGTCGCGTCGGGCCGGGCGGCGCGCGTCGGGCCGGGCCGGGCGGGCGCGCGTCGGGCCGGGCCGGGCGGGCGCGCGTCGGGCGGGCCGGGCGGGCGCGCGTCGGGCCAGGCCGGGCGCGCGTCGCGTCGGGCCGGGCGGCCGGGCGCGCGTCGCGTCGGGCCGGGCGGGCGCGCGTCGGGCCGGGCCGGGCGGGCGCGCGGTCGGGCCGGGCCGGGCGGGCGCGCGTCGGGCCGGGCCGGGCGGGCGCGCGTCAGGCCGGGCCGGGCGGGCGCGCGTCGGGCCGGGCCGGGCGGGCGCGCGTCGGGCCGGGCCGGGCGGGCGGCGCCTCGGGCCGGGCCGGGCGGGCGCGCGTCGGGCCGGGCCGGGCGGGCGCGCGTCGGGGCCGGGCCGGGCGGGGCGCGCGTCGGGCCGGGCCGGGCGGGCGCGCGTCGGGCCGGGCCGGGCGGGCGCGCGTCGGGCCGGGCCGGGCGGGCGCGCGTCGGGCCGGGCGGGCGCGCGTCGGGCCGGGCGGGCGCGCGTCGGGCCGGGCGGGCGCGCGTCGGGCCGGGCCGGGCGGGCGCGCGTCGGGCCGGGCCGGGCGGGCGCGCGTCGGGCCGGGCCGGGCGGCGGCGTCGGGCCGGGCCGGGCGGGCGCGCGTCGGGGCGGGCGCGCGCCGCGTCGGGCCGGGCGGCCGGGCGCGCGTCGCGTCGGGCCGGGCGGCCGGCCGGGCGCGCGTCGCGTCGGGCCGGGCGGCCGGGCGGGCGCGCGTCGCGTCGGGCCGGGCGGCCGGGCCGGGCGCGCGTCGCGTCGGGCCGGGCGGCCGGGCCGGGCGCGCGTCGCGTCGGGCCGGGCGGCCGGGCCGGGCGCGCGTCGCGTCGGGCCGGGCGGCCGGGCCGGGCGCGCGTCGCGTCGGGCCGGGCGGCCGGGCCGGGCGCGCGTCGCGTCGGGCCGGGCGGCCGGGCCGGGCGCGCGTCGCGTCGGGCCGGGCGGCCGGGCGCGCGTCGCGTCGGGCCGGGCGGCCGGGCGCGCGTCGCGTCGGGCCGGGCGGCCGGGCGCGCGTCGCGTCGGGCCGGGCGGCCGGGCGCGCGTCGCGTCGGGCCGGGCGGCCGGGCGCGCGTCGCGTCGGGCCGGGCGGCCGGGCGCGCGTTGCGTCAGGCCGGGCGGCCGGGCGCGCGTCGCGTCGGGCCGGGCGGCCGGGCGCGCATCGCGTCGGGCCAGGCGGCCGGGCGCGCGCGTCGCGTCGGGCCGGGCGGCCGGGCGCGCGTCGCGTCGGGCCGGGCGGCCGGGCGCGCGTCGCGTCGGGCCGGGCGGCCGGGCGCGCGTCGCGTCGGGCCGGGCGGCCGGGCGCGCGTCGCGTCGGGCCGGGCGGCCGGGCGCGCGTCGCGTCGGGCCGGGCGGCCGGGCGCGCGTCGCGTCGGGCTGCGCGGCCGGGCGCGCGTCGCGTCGGGCCGGGCGGCCGGGCGCGCGTCGCGTCGGGCCGGGCGGCCGGGCGCGCGTCGCGTCGGGCCGGGCGGCCGGGCGCGCGTCGCGTCGGGCCGGGCGGCCGGGCGCGCGTCGCATCGGGCCGGGCGGCCGGGCGCGCGTCGCGTCGGGCCGGGCGGCCGGGCGCGCGCGTCGCGTCGGGCTGGGCGGCCCGCGCGCGTCGCGTCGGACCGGGCGGCCGGGCGCGCGTCGCGTCGGGCCGGGCGGCCGGGCGCCGCGTCGCGTCGGGCGCGGCGGCGCGCGTCGCGTCGGGCCGGGCGGCCGGGGCGCGGCTGGGCGCGCGTAGCGTCGGCCCGGGCGGCCGGGCGCGCGTCGCGTCGGGCCGGGCGGCGGGGCGCGCGTCGCGTCGGGCCGGGCGGCCGGGCGCGCGTCGCGTCGGGCCGCGCGGCCGGGCGCGCGTCGCGTCGGGCCGCGCGGCCGGGCGCGCGTCGCGTCGGGCCGCGCGGCCGGGCGCGCGTGGCGTCGGGCCGCGCGGCCGGGCGCGCGTCGCGTCGGGCCGGGCGGCCGGGCGCGCGTCGCGTGGGGCGCGCGTCGCGTCGGGCCGGGCGGCCGGGCGCGCGTCGCGTCGGGCCGGGCGGCCGGGCGCGCGTCGCGTCGGGCCGGGCGGCCGGGCGCGCGTCGCGTCGGGCCGGGCGGCCGGGCGCGCGTCGCGTCGGGCCGGGCGGCCGGGCGAGCGTCGCGTCGGGCCGGGCGGCCGGGCGCGCGTCGCGTCGGGCCGGGCGGCCGGGCGCGCGTCGCGTCGGGCCGGGCGGCCGGGCGCGCGTCGCGTCGGGCCGGGCGGCCGGGCGCGCGTCGCGTCGGGCCGGGCGGCCGGGCGCGCGTCGCGTCGGGCCGGGCGGCCGGGTGCGCGTCGCGTCGGGCCGGGCGGCCGGGCGCGCGTCGCGTCGGGCCGGGCGGCCGGGCGCGCGTCGCGTCGGGCCGGGCGGCCGGGCGCGCGTCGCGTCGGGCCGGGCGGCCGGGCGCGCGTCGCGTCGGGCCGGGCGGCCCGGCGCGCGTCGCGGCCGGGCGGCCGGGCCGGGCGCGCGTCGCGTCGCGTCGGGCCGGTCGGCCGGGCGCGCGTCGCGTCGGGCCGGGCGGCCGGGCGCGCGTCGCGTCGCGTTGGGCCGGGCGGCCGGGCGCGCGTCGCGTTGGGCCGGGCGGCCGGGCGCGCGTCGCGTCGGCCGGGCGGCCGGGCGCGCGTCGCGTCGGGCCGGGCGGCCGGGCGCGCGTCGCGTCGGGCCGGGCGGCCGGGCGCGCGTCGCGTCGCGTCGGGCCGGGCGGCCGGGCGCGCGTCGCGTCGGGCCGGGCGGCCGGGCGCGCGTCGCGTCGGGCCGGGCGGCCGGGCGCGCGTCGCGTCGGGCCGGGCGGCCGGGCGCGCGTCGCGTCGGGCCGGGCGGCCGGGCGCGCGTCGCGTCGGGCCGGGCGGCCGGGCGCGCGTCGCGTCGGGCCGGGCGGCCGGGCGCGCGTCGCGTCGCGTCGGGCCGGGCAGCCGGGCGCGCGTCGCGTCGGGCCGGGCGGCCGGGCGCGCGTCGCGTCGCGTCGGGCCGGGCGGCCGGGCGCGCGTCGCGTCGGGCCGGGCGGCCGGGCGCGCGTCGCGTCGGGCCGGGCGGCCGGGCGCGCGTCGCGTCGCGTCGGGCCGGGCGGCCGGGCGCGCGTCGCGTCGGGCCGGGCGGCCGGGCGCGCGTCGCGTCGGGCTGGGCGGCCGGGCGCGCGTCGCGTCGCGTCGGGCCGGGCGGCCGGGCGCGCGTCGCGTCGGGCCGGGCGGCCGGGCGCGCGTCGCGTCGGGCCGGGCGGCCGGGCGCGCGTCGCGTCGGGCCGGGCGGCCGGGCGCGCGTCGCGTCGGGCCGGGCGGCCGGGCGCGCGTCGCGTCGCGTCGGGCCGGGCGGCCGGGCGCGCGTCGCGTCGGGCCGGGCGGCCGGGCGGCGCGTCGCGTCGCGTCGGGCCGGGCGGCCGGGCGCGCGTCGCGTTGGGCCGGGCGGCCGGGCCGGGCGCGCGTCGCGTCGGGCCGGGCGGCCGGGCGCGCGTCGCGTTGGGCCGGGCGGCCGGGCGCGCGTCGCGTCGGGCCGGGCGGCCGGGCGCGCGTCGCGCGGGCCGGGCGGCCGGGCGCGCGTCGCGTCGGGCCGGGCGGCCGGGCGCGCGTCGCGTCGGGCCGGGCGGCCGGGCGCGCGTCGCGTCGGGCCGGGCGGCCGGGCGCGCGTCGCGTCGGGCCGGGCGGCCGGGCGCGCGTCGCGTCGGGCCGGGCGGCCGGGCGCGCGTCGCGTCGGGCCGGGCGGCCGGGCGCGCGTCGCGTCGCGTCGGGCCGGGCGGCCGGGCGCGCGTCGTGTCGGGCCGGGCGGCCGGGCGCGCGTCGCGTCGCGTCGGGCCGGGCGGCCGGGCGCGCGTCGCGTCGGCCGGGCGGCCGGGCGCGCGTCGCGTCGGGCCGGGCGGCCGGGCGCGCGTCGCGTCGCGTCGGGCCGGGCGGCCGGGCGCACGTCGCGTCGGGCCGGGCGGCCGGGCGCGCGTCGCGTCGGGCTGGGCGGCCGGGCGCGCGTCGCGTCGCTTCGGGCCGGGCGGCCGGGCGCGCGTCGCGTCGGGCCGGGCGGCCGGGCGCGCGTCGCGTCGGGCCGGGCGGCCGGGCGCGCGTCGCGTCGGGCCGGGCGCCGGGCGCGCGTCGCGTCGGGCCGGGCGGCCGGGCGCGCGTCGCGTCGGGCCGGGCGGCTGGGCGCGCGTCGCGTCGCGTCGGGCCGGGCGGCCGGGCGCGCGTCGCGTCAGCCGGGCGGCCGGGCGCGCGTCGCGTCGCGTCGGGCCGGGCGGCCGGGCGCGCGTCGCGTCGGGCCGGGCGGCCGGGCGCGCGTCGCGTCGCGTCGGGCCGGGCGGCCGGGCGCGCGTCGCGTCGGGCCGGGCGGCCGGGCGCGCGTCGCGTCGGGCTGGGCGGCCGGGCGCGCGTCGCGTCGCGTCGGGCCGGGCGGCCGGGCGCGCGTCGCGTCGGGCCGGGCGGCCGGGCGCGCGTCGCGTCGGGCCGGGCGGCCGGGCGCGCGTCGCGTCGGGCCGGGCGGCCGGGCGCGCGTCGCGTCGGGCCGGGCGGCCGGGCGCGCGTCGCGTCGGGCCGGGCGGCCGGGCGCGCGTCGCGTCGGGCCGGGCGGCCGGGCGCGCGTCGCGTCGGGCCGGGCGGCCGGGCGCGCGTCGCGTCGGGCCGGGCGGCCGGGCGCGCGTCGCGTCGGGCCGGGCGGCCGGGCGCGCGTCGCGTCGGGCCGGGCGCGCGTCGCGTCGGGCCGGGCGGCCGGGCGCGCGTCGCGTCGGGCCGGGCGGCCGGGCGCGCGTCGCGTCGCGCCGGGCGGCCGGGCGCGCGTCGCGTCGGGCCGGGCGGCCGGGCGCGCGTCGCGTCGGGCCGGGCGGCCGGGCGCGCGTCGCGTCGGGCCGGGCGGCCGGCGCGCGTCGCGTCGGGCCGGGCGGCCGGGCGCGCGTCGCGTCGGGCCGGGCGCGGGCGCGCGTCGCGTCGGGCCGGGCGGCCGGGCGCGCGTCGCGTCTGGCCGGTCCGGGCGCGCGTCGCGTCGGGCCGGGCCGGGCGCGCGTCGCATGGGGCCGGACCGGGCGCGCGTCGCGTCGGGCCGGGCCGGGCGCGCGTCGCGTCGGGCCGGGCCGGGCGCGCGTCGCGTCGGGCCGGGCCGGGCGCGCGTCGCGTCGGGCCGGGCCGGGCGCGCGTCGCGTCGGGCCGGGCCGGGCGCGCGTCGCGTCGGGCCGGGCCGGGCGCGCGTCGCGTCGGGCCGGGCCGGGCGCGCGTCGCGTCGGGCCGGGCCGGGCGCGCGTCGCGTCGGGCCGGGCGCGCGTCGCGTCGGGCCGGGCGCGCGTCGCGTCGGGCCGGGCGCGCGTCGCGTCGGGCCGGGCGCGCGTCGCGTCGGGGAGGGGCTTGTTGGATGGTTGAGGTAAAGAGTTGAAAAGATAGAGACTCAAAATCGCAGACAGAAGGAAGTATGCTGAGAGTTGGCCGTCAGCACTTTTGGCATTCCTGACTTTGATATGCTGCCGCTACCCTCAGCAAAAGTAAGGGTTGTGTACTTGTGTTTTGTGTACACCATCTGCTTGTGGTGGGTTTTCAAGGTTGCTCTGCAGTGGCATTCTTCCCACCTTGAAAGTCGGGGTCTGAGGCGGAATTTTTTTTGGGGGTGTTTTGATTCTTTTTCTGCTGTTTTTTTGTTTTTATTTTTTGTTGCGATAGTTTCGTGGGTTAGTGCTTAATTGGAAACACCCACACAGCCACAAACCAGCTCGAGAGGCATCAGCCATCAAAGCCACACTAAACGTAGGCTGCACAAAGGTAGCGTCATGACCACTGCCAAACGTGTACAACAGGCATGACCCCCTCAGGAGCTGCTTCATGTTGAACACGGTCAGATCAGGTGTGTGTTGCTGGTACATGTTGACACCTTGGTAGACATGGTGTTTGTTGATTCATGAGAGCGGCAGGCGTGACCTGCCCCTTTACAGATGGGACAGATTTGCATACCCACATCACGCATGGCTACACCCCATCTGTACGCAATCCTGAAATAGCAATGCCGTCCCTGTTCAACATTGGAAAGTGGATCTCGGATACAAGAAGAGGCCTCTCAATACCCCACAATTTGTGCTCCCAATCACCCCTTCTACAGAATGCTCGTGCTGGATCCTGCAGAGCTAGGCCGTGCCGCGACGCGATGCGGCTGGCTGTGGTGAGAAGCCAGGCAACACCATTGGGAAGCGACTCAATACTGTGAGGGATAAACCAAAGCATTGGGTAATACCTGATTGCTGGAAGAAGGGATAATCAACACTGTGCCACAGAGACGGGGCACGGCTGATTGGCGGAGAAGGTGAAGCAGGACCTTGGACTGTAGGCACACACACAGTGCCCATGTCCTACTGCACCATGCAGCATGGGAAAACGAGGGGTCACAAAGGGGTGAGCTGCAGAAAAAGTCCCCTTGTGGACTTGGAGTATGGTGAGAGGGCCGGAGCTTTGGGGCAATTTCTGGCCGGCCAAAAAGCCGTGGAAGCAAACGGAGCACAGCTGCAGTTGGACTCAATGGCTGAGTAAATGCAGCTACAAGTTTTGTTGAAAAAGGGCTGGTCCACAGCCATGGATGTACAGGAGTAGCGAAAGGGGCAGCCCCAAGAACGAAGAAAGGGGCAGGCACGAGCGGTTGGATGGCTCACACCACACTGTACACTGCCTACCATCCAATATGGGGGTGTGTGGGGTTTGCCTGAACATATATATACAGGCACATATATACACATATGCATGCATATCCTGTTGTAAGAAAATGGACTTCACACGAGCACCTCAACTGCTTCTGCACAATGCAGCCTGGAGCTGTGACGCATGTTGGGTGTCCTAAACTGGACACGCAACCACGTTGGGTGTCAAGGGGGGCTTGTTGGATGGTTGAGGTAAAGAGTTGAAAAGATAGAGACTGGACATCGCAGACAGAAGGAAGTATGCTGAGAGTTGGCCGTCAGCACTTTTGGCATTCCTGACTTTGATATGCTGTCGCTACCCTCAGCAAAAGTAAGGGTTGTGTACTTGTGTTTTGTGTACACCATCTGCTTGAGGTGGCATGTCGGGGAGGTAGAGGGGAGCCGTGGAGTAGACAAAGTGAATGGTGGGAGCAATGTTTATGTCGATGGGCTGTTGGGGAGGGGTGGGGGGTGGAGATGGGGATGCAAATGCTAATGGGGATGATGAGATACACAGGCCAGGGAATGGGAACCTTTCCTGAGCAAAAAGGTACACAATTGGGCACTCAAGCTGGCACAACACTGCACAAAACAAACCAAAGCCCCATTTTGCACCGTCAAATTGACGGTGCAAAAAATGACGGTTTCACCAGGTAGTGGTGCTTGGACAAGGGCGGTGCTTGGACAAAGGGGGGGGGGTACATCACATTTCTTGCAAAATGATGCCCTTGACATGTGGCATCGTGTGGGGGCCCAAATGCAGGAGGATTGGTAGCAAGACTTAAAGTGTACAAGACACGACATTGTCTGTCCTCACATTCAAACCTGCGGACCAGACTGAAGTAGGCGCCGTCTCTATGCAGCCCGTACACCTCCTGTATCTTGGCCAGGCCGTGGCTCAGACAAGGAGAGGGGGGAGAGGTGTCACCGCGTCCGTTTTGTACCCATCATACAGGGTCAGGGAGTGCTCCGGAGAGAAACCCCAGAATATATACCTGGCATGACATGGGCCTTCCAGTGTACCACTGGAGACCTGGCACAGAGGGGTAGTGCACTCCTGCCCAATGAGTGTCAAGTTCGTGAACACGGAGGCACTTTACCGGGTACATCGTCTCCAGCGCCGTATAAGGCTCGCAGGCGCGGTGCACCGGGCACAGTCCCCAATGCGGCTGGTAAAATGTGGTGCAACACACCCACTTGCCATGCCAGGATTTTGGCGGTGTAGCAGGGTTAGCAGGGACATAACAACAATACTCACCGTTGGATTTCAAAGGTATCTCTGCGTTGTACACTACATTGTGGATTTTTGCGAACTTGTACACGTTTGAAAATGTACGAGATTTTTCGGCACAAAATCACCATGTTCCATACCATACAATGTGCCATTTCTCACCCTCCCCTGCTCAGGCTCTCCCTCAGAATCATGGACTCGGGTCATTCCGGCCTATCCCAGCAAAAGCGTGGGAGAAAAAGGCCTGGTGAATGGTTTCCAACACCCTCTGGCATGCCGGTGCCCCCCTCCCCTTGCGTGGTTTGATAAGGCCGCACTTACCGTGAACACAAAGGGGGGCAGGGGTACGGCAACATCAGCCATGGCGCCCAATCATATCAACACCAATCCCAATGGCCTGCACTCCAAAGCACACACTGTTGTGAGGGACAGAAGCAGGTCTGCTCCAGCCCGTCTTTCCTTGTCGTTCCATATACACTGGGCTCGCATTCTTGTGACTCACGTGCACCACAAAACTGCCGGACCCGAAAATAACCGTAACTCGGGGTCATTGTGCTGAGACAAGACTGTGGTTGTGCAACAGGAGGGGCTCGCAGGTACTGTACCTCAGCCTCGCGTCATGGCAAGATATCCACCTGATCAGCAGAATGGACTCGCAAAAGTGGTGGAACAGAGCAGTGAGGACGACGCGGACGTCGAATTTCTTGCTCAAGATTCTGCTGCTCTTAATCCGAGACCATGGGTGACGCCCACTCAGATCCTATATCGCCGTCACCGCACAAAAGAAGGGCATCAGGCTGAATCCTTTTTTTCCTTTCAGTGTACAGAACCCCCAGTAGACGTAACATGAGAACCTTAGGGCTGTGTGTTCGACACATATTGGTGCTCGGAACAGAATCATGTTGTACCCCCCTCCTTGTATAAGCTATGCAAAAGTATGGAATTAATACGCTCCCTACACCCAATGTAGCTTACCCATAATCTGACGATGGCCGTCACCCGCGGAAACCTACTGTAGCCTACTGTCGCTTGGACAAGGCCGTAGGTTGCACGCGACACATACAACTACCGGCACACACGACACCACCACAAAAGGTGAAGATAATGCACAAATATCCCAAAAATCAGAGCTCCGTGGGTTCAAGTGGGCAAACAATCACAACAAATGTGTCCATGACGCTATATAATTGGCAGATTTGTCACCAAAACCATGTCTTATGCGATTGGACTACATTTTGTGCCGAATTAATTTAGGTACGGAATTAATACAGTCCCTACACCCGCTGTAGCTTAGACAAGGCCGTAGCTTAGATAAGGGGAGGGGGTACAGAACCCGCAGCAGACCGAACATGAGAACCTTTGGGCTGTATGTTCGACACATATTGGTGCTCGGAACAGAATCATGTTGTACCGTCCAAGGCAGGGTGTTCCCTCGCAGAAATGGGTGAACTTTGTCTCTTTGGAATGATACCATAGAGGATACTGCCTGGTAGTCAGCCACACCTCCTGAAGCGGGCATAGACCAGGACTAGAAAATTCATAGTGCATCAGAAATCATCCTGATTAGGGTGGGATACAACTTGTGGCTTGCCTTGCACTGCATCCTTGTGCCCCATGCATATGCACAACTTCAGCCCTGGGGACGTCAATGTGTACAGCCAAGCTCAAAAGGAGCCAGACCAGTGTTTGGTAGTCCACTTTTTGTTTCGCCAGATGTTTCACCGTAAAGTGTTTTGGAAATTTGATGAAAGAAAATGGACAAAAAAAGGAAGAAGTAGATGTTTTCATATAACTCCCAAGAACTGGGTACATGAGACTACCTAGGTTCTTATGAGGTACGGGAAACTTTTGTAAACCTCAGGAAATGATCTTTTACCAGATCCGCCGAAAGAGATACATCATGAGAAAAGATTAATACAATGTACCCCCCCCCCCTTGAAATATCCCCCCATAGCGCGCAACGGTCGCCCCCTAGGGGGGGGGGGGGTTGGGTTGGGTTGGGTGAAGGCCTCGCCTGGTCGCCTACCCACGGTCCGCGCTGCCTTCCCTGCCGGACCCGACTGGGCGGCTGTACCCGGGTGTCCGGTCACAAGGCCTACCGGACTGCTGACCGCCCCCAGACCCCGCGGTGGCGCTCGCGGGCGGGTGATGCCGCCGTGCCTGTGTGTGTGTGCCCCTGTGTGTCTGAGGGGGGGGGGGGGGGGGGCTGTGGCACACCTGCTTGCTCCATGGTTGTTCGGCGTTGGCGCACATGGCGTGGCGAAGTGTGTGCCTGGTGCTCCAGGCCCCGGCAGGGAGGCTGGAGAGCCTGACTCTGAGCCCGCCGGGGGAGATGTGGGCCTGGGCTCGCAACCTCCACGTCACTAGGACGTGCTACCCAACCACTCCACGACTGCCTGTTTGCACGGGAAGGCGGTGGTACGTGGCACGACTGGGGTCAGACCCGCACTCCTTGACTGCCTTCGGCACAGGTGGTGCTGCCACGCAGGCTGGGTCCGGCTCCCACGGCCGAAGGCGTACCCTGGGCAGGTGGAGGGGCACCAGGGCGCAGAGAGTGCTGCCCTGCCCTGGGTGCCACCGGTGCTGGCTGCACTGGCTGCGGCGCTACAGCCCGCGTAGACGAGGGGGCCCAGAGGGCATCACACTCGAATGGCCTCTCGGGGGGGGGGGGGGCGGAGGGGGGGGGACGGTCGCCAAGTGACGGTCTCTCCCCTGGGGGGGAGATTGCAAGGGTATTCCAAGGCAAACTGTGGTACCCTCCACTGATGCAAGCAAACAGAACACACCAGCGTTTGGGGTTGCCAAGACATGGGGATAATGTCCGGCGACTCTGGAGACATGGGTGATGCATCCACCACAGCCTCGAGCCTTTAGAGTCGAGCACTCTCACGATCCACTGGAGTGACCCCACCAAGGCGTATGTACCGAATGTTGTAAAACTGCGTCCCATTTGGCAAAGGCCCCACAACAGTGGTCAACACATGTGCACCAAGTGTGCGTGAGTGGTACCATACACAGTCACCGGGAGAAAACATCTTGGGTCTGAAAAAGGGACACAACACCAGGCACAGCGCCTTTGGAGAGAGAATATCACAGAATACACACAGGTGACTGATTTGAAGTAATGGGAAAGCAATACAAGAACGTGTGTGTGACAGATGGGGAACACAAACCACTGCAATAGATATTGCCTAGCAAAACAGTGAAGTGACGGTCTCCCCCCCCTGGGGGGGGGGATTGCAGGGGGGGGGGGGGGGTTTCAGGGGGGGAGGGGGTAGCTTGTTAGAAGAGTTCAGACAAGAACATGGAATAATGTGGAATGCTGTTCCGGTAGTTCGTCCAGATAGTTATCTCGAGCCACACTTGCGACAGCTTGATCTTGTCCTATAAAGCCTAAAACACATAAGAAAAAGCGACTATATTCATGGGGCCAGGACAGACAGAATGCAGCATATAGCCCACAGGTACGGGCACGCCATCTGTGGAAATGTCTTGTTGCAAAAATGGAACCTGAGTTGACAGGATGGACTTGGTGCTGGACACCTTCAGGTGTCAATGTACATGAGTTTGCAGCAGGCCGCAGATGAGTTGAAGTGAATGGATGATGAAGCAACCCCGCCACCTGCGCAAGCAGGGCATAGAAACCAAGAAGATGCTGAACCACCGCCAGTTCTGCGTGGATAGAAGTTGTTGTTCATGCACAATCAGACACATGGTGATTGCACATACCCGAAAATGGACCATCTGGGGCGTTGGTGCTGCGCACAGCAGAGCAGGCAAAGCCCCATTCCTCACCACGATCCACGTGCCAAACCACGACAAATCCGTGGATACGGTCAAACAGTGGAACCACTAAATCCACAACAGCAAACAGTCCCGTTTGGTGCTATGACAAGACAAGGCGCAAATACACAACGTCCATGACAGCAGGGTTTGAAACCATACATAGTGAGCAACTCCCGCACATGAGCTGCACAATGCCCCCAGTGGGGAGGGGTGCGCGGTGCGCGCACTAGGTGCGCGGTGCGCGCACGGTGCACGCACAGTGCACACTGTTTTGGGCAACTACACAACTTTCAGCCCCCAAATGGACCCTCACAGAAAGGTACTAGACAGCAACATTGACACCAAGAAAACAGCCAAGAAATGGGTATCTCATCGGTCTCTTACAGTCTGAATTGACATCTGGATTGTAGACAAAAATGATTGATGTACAACATATAGATATCCAAATGCACTCGTACATGAAGCTGAGCAACAATGTTCACCGCAAAATTTTGCCTGCAAAATCGACAGTCACTGTCACCTTGTAAGGAGTTCCAACATAACTTGGACTCCATGTGTCCTGTCCGCCTTCACCAATTGAATCAATCGCTAGGGCATCCAACACTCCAAGATGATGATGTCCATCTTCGCGCAAGCTCCTGAACGGAGATATGTGCAAAAAGGCATTGCACTGCGGAGGTTGCAGAATACAGGGGTACCAGCTCAAACCCAAGACAATGACATTGTGTCGCTGAGCTATAAACCAAGGAATAGCATGTACAATGCAATCCTCAGGGCATGTAGGGTGAAACAGGATACCACCTCAGCAACACAGCACCTCATGGGGCAACGACAAAGCAGAACAATGGTATCAGGTAAATTATCCAAACAAAAAAGATGCACGGTGTGCGCACAGTACGTCGCGCTCCCTCCCAGTATCGTTCCCTGAAAACATAGAGACCTTTGTGCAAAGGATGTTGGTTTGGATTAGGCCAACGCCTCTTCCGGTCGCCGCAATCACCGCAGTCAAAGTGCCCTTCCCTCTCCGACGCAACCGGGATATACGTGGTCCCAACGCATGCTGGACTGCTGACAGCCCTAAGATCTGCATGCCTGAGTATATGTCAGGTTTGTTTGTGCCCAGTACTCCGGGCTCCAGTGGTAAGACTGGGGAGCAGTGGTAAGACAGGGGAGTTTGACACTGGGGCACAATCAGCATTTCCACTGCAACAGTATTGGTGTGCTTCGGCTATGTACAGCGTATAGGTGTTGGTATTATACATTCCGCTGATGGCCATAGACTGTTGTTGGCTATGAGGAAACAGCCGCAGCCACTGCCAGATACTCACTGCCTGCATGCTACCATCAGGGTGGAGACAGCTCAGCGGATTCAGGGCACTCTTTGGCCATATGAAACTGACACCTTAGCGGTTGTGGTGGGTGGAGAGAGTCTGACACTGGGTCCGCTGGGGGGGCGATACAAAGCCCTGGCCCACAGTCTTTGGTCGGAGAGCGACAGGATGCTTAGCCGTCCCACGACTGCTGCTGAGACTGCTGCATGGGGAGCACAAGGTACAACGCTACTGGGCTGGACCTGTGGTGGACAACTGCCCACGGGGGCACTGGTGGCGCTGTTTGTGGTCTGGGGGTCCCAGCCTGCACACACCCATTTGCCCGGTACTTTTGTACTTTTTTTTTTTGGTGCTGACCAAGATGAGCTGGCGTAGCCCGCTCAACTTCACGGTACTCGAGATGACCTCTCGGAATCAAGGTTCAGAGCTGTCCATTGCTACGATGATCCCACACTGGCCGTGGTAGCGGATCTGACACGTAGTGAGGATCAGCTGAGTCTGAAACCAGGTAATGCAGTGGGAGACTGCCACGCCCGTAGGCTTCCCAGTGCCCAGTAGTTTGGTACTGTGTGCAAAAAAAAATGCGGGGTCTTGGTACTTCTGGCAGTGCAGGACCTTGCGCTGCGTGGGCACTGCGTGCATGGACAACCCCCCGACAAGCTCTGGGACCCTCTTGAAACCTGTTGGACCTTCCGATTTGAGAGACACATTACAGTCTCATAACTAGGGGCACGACAGCACAACTGGGGAGTGTTCCGACCCACAAAGGTGAGCCTGGGTGGCATCGAGCCAGGGGATATTCTTTGGTCGGTTTTCGAAGTGTGCGGCCCTCGCTACATCTGCCCCTCTGGTCGCACAGCAGCTCAGAGGGGTGGAGACACAGCGACTTCAGGGAATCTGGACATACGGGAGCGGGAGTGAGTCCATACCAGAGACTGTGTGGAGTCTCTGGTGCCTGTGCTTTCAACATTTTTCTTGTGCAGGCACTGGGACGTGCAACAGGCTCTCAAACTTGTTGCCTGCAGGGAAGAGATATAGAGGTTTGACAACTGGGGCAACGACCCCTCCTACACCACCATTTCAAGACTCTGGGGCTGCAACAAAACAGGTCAAGGCTTTGGGCTAACAGTGACAACTGTTGCAAAATGCCTCAGTGACCCATGGTGGCATTGGCCATTCTGGCCGGGTCTGCTTGCAAAAATGTGCAAACACCCGCGACCATTTGAGGGCCAAATAACTTGCCAATCAAGCGGAATACTGAACCATTGGCGATGAGTGAGTTTACAGGCGATGTGAGCAGCAACGGGCTACCGCTGCCTGCTAGCAGAATCACTGTAAATGGGGCTAGTCAGCTTCTACAGGGTTCGCGAAGACTGTCAAAAGGGGCAGGGGTGTCCATATGATGCATACACACAGAGTGCGGGATGAAGGGAGTGCTGACACAAGGCATGTTGGAAGGCATGCAGCACGGCACCAATAAGAGCTGCGCCATGCCGTTATTGGGCATGTTGCACCTGTCTGTTGTGCCTTTTGTGGTCGGCCATCGTAAAAGAATCCTCAGTCAACACTTGAAGGAGAGGAAGTCTCAAAGCATCAGGGTTGAGTAAACACCTAAGAGGAAATACATGCACATACATGTACATATGCATCTACATATACATCTTATATATCCATATCCGTATGGAATACACTACTGACTCTGTGGCGCATCAAATGCACCATCCTAGATCAAGGTCGCAATCCGCAAGCAACCACCGCTCAAGGAGCCATTAGCAGATGTGATTTCTGATGCTGAGGTGGAAGCTGATGATTCCTATGACAAACTGCGATGGCTCCTTGGGATCGTTTTTATGATTCGTGCCGTGAGTGCGACTTGGCAGATGAGGAATCATGCTGCCGCTAGACATATATATGGCACAAGTGCATAACAGCATACGCACTTCAGCAAAAGTACCCAAACCTACTCACTACAAACCTACCTACTGCCGTGTCCTTGACGCGTGTCCTTGAAGATAATCAGGACTGTGAAGCAGGCCCGATCGGCAGACAGTGAGCGAGGGCATGCTTTCTGCGTTGTGTGGGTATGTGCACGTGTGCACGTGTGCACGTGTGCGTGCACGCGTGATGGTATGAACAAAGGACACCCATGAGCAGCGATGAGGAGGCAAGCAGAATTTGAGCTTGCTGAAGCAGAAAATCTCTAAACACGTGGGGTCACAACAAGACATGCCACTAGCGTCTGCCAGGGAAACTCGTTCTCAGTAGTGATCGGCCCGTATCAAAGGCCACTCAGTAATACCCACCCCCCGCACCACCAGAACTCAGTAGGAACGTGCTGTGTCCAGAGTGTGGCTCAGTAGGACCCTGCTCCATCCGATCATGTCTGAGCTGGCAGATGCTAGTGGCAAGTCTGGTCACAACCTCAACAGATGTGGCCAAGGAATTTTCCAGGTACGGCTCTGCCATGTCCGAGCTTGAAAATCCTGCAGGGTTGCACGTATGTAGCCTTTGTAATGGAATCATCGACCCATTGTGAACTGCCGCATATGGACGCGCCGTGAGGACCACAGGACCGATAGTCCCGGCAGCAATAATGAACCAAAGGAGTCCGCATGTGTTGCCAAAAATCAAGTGTGCGCCTGACCATTGGTTGTCACTGCGTGTCTACTGAATCCATCTGGATCACCACATGGGATACGCTATCGTATGTGTTGAGTGGCGGCGATACATGGCTGGACTGCATGCCCCCAGACAGGGACAACGCAGGTCGTCTGCTCATGCACCTTCAAAACCAGTCGCCTCTGTGCTGCTAAAGAAGAAAAACAGGACGTTCAGGCTTTTTGCATTTTTTGACTGCTTTTTGATGGCTTTGTTGTGTAAATTGTCAAACCTTCTTTGCACATCAAGTCTGCCCCTTGCTGCGCAACGTGCCATCCTGTGTGGGGAAAAGCACAGAGGCAAAATGTTGGGGTGCTGCGGCTTCAAAACCCATACCAACGCACCCAAAAATCGGGTGCCGCGGCAGCTGCAGCATGCTTCAACGGTTGGTTCTTGGATCAGGGGGACTCCAATTGGAGGGAAACGGGCCGCAATGGGATGTGGTCCAGGGGGTGGCGATGGGTTTGTTGGGGGCATGAGTCCGACTTCTGAGGACCACTTGCCGGCAGCGCACGGCCGGGCGTGTCTCCAACCATCGGTGTCAAATCCCGCGTGCAAACTCTGGACCAGAAGCTGTTTAGTATCCGGGGGCCAAGGCTTTACTCCTGGCGCCGGTGCAGTGCAAACCTCCAAATCATGAGATTCGAAAACGGGACCATGGGTACAGAAGTCATATGCTCCAATGCTCCATGGACCGGGCCCTCGTGGCTGCGCGGAACCGATAGCACAAGAGAATTAGCCGTGAACACCGCACGGGTGCATCACAACCCGCTATGCTGAATGCTGAACCCGCTCAATTACTCGTTTTTACGATTCAAAGCCTCCCCCCAACGGTCTGAGACACAAGGGTTTGTGAACAAGAAGCCGACCAAAAACCTTTTCTTGCATAAAATTTGATTTCCATGTCTTGTAATCCTGCCACGGGTCTTGTAATCCTGCCACGGGTCTTGTAATCCTGCCACGGGTCTTGGTCCCCACTGAATACCGGCGCAGGCACACCTCGCCGTATCCCCACCACCGTACTGTACAGCCCCATAGCTCACCCACGCGGCGCAAGGCGCCACGCAGCGGACAGCCACGGCACCCCGCGCCACCGGTGGACCTCCCTCAATCTAAGGCCTTAAACATATATGCCACCCAGCGCACCAACAACATGCTACCCTGGATCCACAAATAAGGGCGGTTACCGCCCATCTGTTTATGCGCAGAAAGGGACAGGGCCAATTCGCGCCCTCCCAGCCTTATCCGCCATCTGTGGCGACACAAGTGCCGGCCTGCCGCGTCCTTGACCTCGGGACTCCCCGCGGCAGTGAACATCTGGTGCGCTGTCCCACCAAGCCGGGTCGCCAAGTCCGCCACGGCGTCGCGCAGCAAGTCCGGCGCCTCCGCGAGTGCGCAGGGCCGGCCGAAGATGAGGCGTGCCTGGGTCCCCAGCCACACCCTGCGAACAGACCGACGCGCCAGACGGCGGGCCAGCACGTACTGCGCCTACCGCTGTGCCCGCAGGCGCCGCCTCCCCACCGCTTCAGCTGAGCGGCGATGTCGCACGCCTCCCCGGTGGCGGCGCGGGCGCCGGTGGCGCCGGTTACGCCGAGGCATACCCGGATAAAAACGCTACAGCACACAGCACAGGGGCAGAGCTCACTCGTCATAAAACTACAGCACCACGGCGCCCACAAACCTGCACTGGCGCAACGAGCGCAGCAGTTCTCCCCACCGACACTGGGATGCTACTTCCGCCCGAGCAAGGCGGCCGTGAAAATCGGACTGAACCCTACTCAGTGGATCACCGGGTTGCAAATGGGACGGGCACCATACGACATAAACCTGTAGCCTGGAAGCACATAACCGGCGTGACACCGAACGCAACATTGCATGCTGGATTTTCAACCACGTGGACGCCTTCAGCTGAACAAGCTGAGCAGACGCCACCTCACTGTCTGTCACCAATAGCAAACAATCCCATCGCAAACGCAAGGCCATCCGCACACCCCAGCACAACCCTGCCAGCTCCGCTGTCTGCTGTGTATGACGTGCCACGGGCACCACCCAAGATCGGGCTCCCACCTGCGGCGAAAACCCCCCCACCCTATACGAAAACAGGTCCCACGCCGCGTCCACGCACCAGCACCATGGCCCCAGGCGTTGAAAAAGTTCAGGTACAAGAGAGCGAGAAAGCGAAATAAACTGCCGCGCCCTCTCCCATGGCAAGGCCCTATAAGGTTCAGCACACAAGCACAAGGCAGAGGCCAACGCATGCAGGATCTTTACAGGCACGTTCCTATCATGGTCCCCCCACCGGACCCAACAATACGCGCCCGCTAGCAAGGGCGCGGAGGTTAACCGCGGCCGGATGTGCCATTGGATGAAGCCCAGCAATTTCTCCATTAGCTTGGGCCCAGGCATGGGGGACACTGCCAACCGTAACCACGCTGCCAAAATCTGCAACCACGCGCGTCTGTGGCTGTAAATCATACGGTGCTGCAAGTCCAAAAATTTTCCCAGCACAAACAGATGTTGCACCGGCTCCAAAGTGGACTTATCCGAAACGATAAACCGATTCTCAACCAACAAACGCACACACTCTTGGGTGGTGCCGTGCAGCAGGGGACGATCGGTCGAGACCAGGACGAAGTCGTCCAAGTAATGCAGCAACTCCACATCCTGGGGGATGAGCCTCCGCAACAAGTCCCCCAGGATCCGCTGGCACAGGTATGGTGAAAACTTCCAGCCAAAAGGTAATCGCGTCGCCCCTACCACCGGTCCCCCCGGCCGCACCCTAGCCCGGAAAGCCCTGTCTACGCCTTCCGGCAGGATAAAACTCCAGAAGGCGTTGGTCAGGTCTATATGCGTGGCATATAGCTGCTGATCGGGCGGTGTCTGGTTTAACAGTCTGCAAATGCCCTCCCAGGAGGGCAGGGCAAAATGGGGGGGATCCGGGGACTCCTCATTTAACCCTACGCAAGACAGTATAAGGCTCACCTTACGGGATGACTTAGGGATAATGAATGGAAAAACCGACGGCGCAGTACTGTCAGGGAGCTCCCTAAAAATGCCCAGATGCTCGACAGCGGAAACGAACTGACCGACCAACCCCGACACCCGACCCGCTCCACCCTGGGGATCTTGCTCAACATCGTAACCCTCCGCAGCCTCCAAAAAGTCGGCCGGGACAACCTCCCTCCACAAACCATCCGGGATTGGGTATGACCCCACGGCCCCCAGCCCGCGCTGGACCACTTCTGGGACTACCGCCGCGAGCGACGGCTTGGGCGACGTATTCAAGTGAAGCAGTGCCTCCCATGCCGCTTCGGCAAACTCGCACAGTGCCAGACAAATCACATCCAGTGCGGAAACCAGGGCGAAGTCCTCCGCCACCTGAAAAATCCTATCTACAAACAACTCAATCCGCTGCACAAGTAAAGGCCCCGGTGCCGACAGCTTGCGCTGTAGCCAGCACGCAGACTCCGACAACAGGGCGAGCACCCGGGCGTACAGGGGCACAGGGGCAGTGCCATCAGGAACTGCGGGACAACCGGCGTATCGCCGCCGTCCCTAGGGAAATCCGGTGCAGGTAGGCCAAGGGGGGAGCCCTCCACCGACCCCCCCCCCCCCCACACCCAAACCCTCTGCTCGCGCCAAGACCACCGTCCCATGTGTCCGCAACTCCTCCACTGTCGCGGATGTCTCCCCTGGCGGCCGCCAGGCATACGAGGTGCCCAACCCCCTCGGGGGGTGCCCCACATCCACCGCTTGCTCCGATGGCTGTTCCCCGGCCACTGCCAACCGCCACCGCCAAGACCATCGCCCACCACCTTCGATCAACTTGCGCACCGCCCATAGTCTAGCCCTGCCACCACCCGAGGCCCGGGGGGGGGCGGAGGGCGCGGCGTTAGACGCCTCGCAGCCGACAGCCACGGCGCCTAAACGCTCATGCGCAGACGACCCCGCCCCCTCCGCGGACCCCGTGGGTGGCCTGGGCACATCACGAAGACCGGGCGCCAAAGCCCCCCCCCCACTCCCACCCGTGGCGGCGGAAACCCTACGACTGGGGGCAAGACCCTGACCAACCGCGGGTCGCTTACGGGGCGGACACTCCGTAACTTCAGGAATCCGCCTCTTGGGCATAAGGCGCTGCTGCCTAACTGTCGGGGCAACCGCATCGGGGCCACCCACCCGGGACGGGGAAGGCACACGGTACTGTCGGACAGGGGGGGGGGGGGTGCGTACTGCTGCCGCCGTGACCCCGGTTCCCGGGGTCGCTTACCGGACTCCACCCCCCCAGGGCCAGGCGCGCCAACCCTGAAGGCATCTGCCGGAGCAATGACGCTCCCCATGTTTGGCACACACTCCTTAACCCTACGAACTCCCGACCCATCCCCAACATCCTCATCCGAGTCAGAATCGGACAGGATGATGACTTCAGGGGGTAGCCCAGGAGAAGCGGACTGGGTGCAGGGCGGGGAAGGGGAAGTTGGTCGTGGCTCCGATGGAGGTCCCGGGACGGCCGGGGATGGGCACGGCTGGGGGCCGTCAACTGTAGCGGCAGCGATGCCCTGCTCGTCCCGAACGTCCTCCACCAGACTACCGCCAGCATGCCCAAGAAGAGGCGGTGGGCTCGGGTGCGGCGGTTCCATTGGAGGCTCCGCAAACCGCGAGAGGTCGTACATAGCCAAACCCCACAGAGCCGCAGGTAGAACCGTGCCGCGTGGGCCCAGGCCCACAGCCTCGCCAACATGCGGCAGCACCAAGTCGCCCACAACCTCCGGATCTCTAAACCCCAGGGCGTAACCCATGGCTGTACGCAAACCAGCCCACCGTCCCCAGAAGAGGAAGTACTGGGCGGCGGGCTTGCGTACCCAGCATGCCGCAGAACCTCCCCTCCTGAGAGCATGCCAGCGAGCATCAGCCCACTTGGTGTCGCGGAGCAGGCGGCTGATGGCGTCCTCGAGGAAGGGCCCCCCCCCCTCGAAAACGGGCTCGTCAGGCCGCTTTCCCTTAGCTTGGCAGTAGACCCGGAGGAACTCCATCCAGGACCTTGCATAAGCCGCGGCTGGTCGACAGACCCATCCGGGCTCCCCAACCTTGGTGCTGTAGAACCAGAGGCCCTCCTTACGGCCGAGGTCACAGTACCTGATGGAGGCGGCCTCTCCAACCCGGAGCCACATTGTCCACGACAGGGCCGCCAGCGCCGCGACCGCCCTGTCGTCCGGCGCGGTGGCCGCATTCCAGATGTGCACGAGGGCTCAAGGCGACACGTACGCCTGTGGGCCGGGGCCTCGCCCCGACTTGGCAATGCGCCAGTGGAGGGCCGCCACAACCCGGGGGACCAAAGCCAAATCCTCCGCCGCGCGGACGGCAGACGCCAGTCCGCGCAGCCCGGATGCAGAGTGGCCGTCGGCTGCACGCTCCGCCATGCAGAGGGAGAGGACTTCCGGCAGGGGCCTGGTCGGGATGCATGCTTCGAACTCCGCCAGTTGGTGAATAGCCGACCCATACCGCTGCCTTGTGCGCTGCTTCCAAGAATGCATGGCCGCCACCCGTGGGTAGGCCCGCTCGTCCGACTTTGCCAGCCGCTCCCAAGCGGACGCCGGGCCCGCAAAGCTGGCAACAAACCCGGACGCAACCTCCGGGGCAACCGCCGCGGGCACCGCCCGCCCGCCGACCCCCCTCCCCACCCCTGGCAGGGTCGTCCAGTCAGGCCCAGTGTGGGCACTGAAAGTGCCAATGCTTAGGGGCAGCGGTCTCAGGGCTGTGGGCCTTGCAGCGGCGGCATTCCCCCGGCGCCGGGGCGGACACGGGGACTTTCCGTCCCGAGGCATTAACCCATTTGAGGACTCCTCCCTCACGCACGAACCGAACCCCTCGCCACCGAAACGAATCCGCCGGGTGGGCGGAGGCCTCAGACCACTGGAGGGCATCCAGCTGCCGGCCTTCGGCGGATTCGGTATCTTCGCGGGCTCGCTGTCGTCCTTCATACGCCTTGTGGCTGTCCCACAGGGTGTCCCAGACACGGTTCGCCAGGACCTCCCCGGGTGTTTGGTCCTCGTTGCCCTCCATGTCCGCTCTGGGTACCTGCTGCACGTACTGCTCCAGGGACTCCGCGGTTTGCTTCATCCACCCGGCCAGTCGCTCACGGCCACGGAACTCCGCCAAGGCCTCCGCGGTGAGCCGTGGCGTCTTGGGCGAGGCCAGCTCCGCCTTCTCGAGCCTTCTGCGAAGGCCCTCCAACTCTGCTGCCTCTTGCCGGACCAAGGCCTCCAGGTCGGGATTCGTCTGCGAAGAAGGGGACGGTCCAACCGACGGCTCTACGCCGCGATTGTCCGAATCCTTCGGGGGGCTGGCTGACTTGTTGGGGGTGAAAAGCTTCATGGCACAAAAAACAGAAAGTAAAAACACACTGCCTGAAAGGGGAAGAGGTAGAGGTAAACCAACGGTGACAAGCACCGTGAGATACCACGGCCATGATCATCACGGCCATGATTGACACGGCCAACATGAATTGTGTTTGCATATGTGTCACACACACCAATGCGCTCCCATGTCCCATATTTGCAAGTACGAAAGGTGAGTCATCATGCGACATGCGTGTTGATCCCATGAAAGGTGAACACAAAAATACCAACGTACATTCACTTTGCCGCCAATACGCTCGTGTGTCATAGACTCCTACTGGTTCATGAGCCCAATGCATGCCGTGCTTGTCAAGTCAGGATGAAACCCAACTGAAGAGTCACTTGCAAATTTCACGTGGGAAACACTATCAATATCATCAGACTCCATGTCTTCGTGGATAAAACGTCGACGTTACCTCTCTCCGCACCAACAAAAACACAAACATACCGGAGAAGAACATCAACATACCGGAGAAGAACATCAACACACCGGAGAAACACACTCCCGCCCCTGCCGTTACGTTGAGCAACGCCAACGAAAAAGCCAAACTAAACACCGCCATCAACCCCATCCAAAAGTGCCACGACCGCCATGGCTCCGAAGCCGTGTGGCAAAAAATATTGTGCCTACCATGATAGTTGGGACATGGGCCACACGACAAGCGAGTGCTACGCCGCCGCCGCCGCCAAGAATGGAAAAGCACCGCCGACAAAAGAAAAGACGTGCCGCCTTTGCGGAGAAACCGGCCACCTCATGGACACATGCCCGGAGATCGCCAAATGCACGGACCGCGAGCGCGATGGATCAAACAAAAAGCGCCGCATGTGCATGAACAGCGGATCCGACGAGTGTGGAGCCAAAGCCCCCAACCAAGGCAGGTACAAGCCCACCGCATGGCGCATCAACACCAACACCAAGCGGTTCTTCAACGCCCTCCGTGAAGGTGAACCATTCCAAGCATTACATCCGCCACTATCATCACTCCGTGAAGGCCAAACACCGCTTCCAATTCATCATCATCAAGAAACCCGACCGCCGCCGCCCGCTCCGCCAAAGGCTACTCCGAAATTCTGGACTTTGCATGTTGCCGGTTGCACATGGGATGACGAGAAATTGAAACACATTGCCACCATCACCAAAGGCAAGGCGGACGTGACCATTGATGACACCGACAAAATTCTCACACTCAAGTGCCCATCGGAAAGTGACACGCAAGAATTGATGTCTATGTTTTCCAAAGCGACTTTCACCAATGGGAAAAAATTAACCGTCACCCGCGAAGAACCCGTCACCACTACACTACCCACTACAACACCTACACCATCACATGCGGGAATCACATCAATACAAGTGACGGAAATTGTGGACAAGCGAATGGATGTCATGCTCACCAAGCACACCAAAGCCATCAACGACAATTTTGCCGTCTTGCACAAAAGCATCGAAAAATTCTATTGCCTTCGGCAGTGCACCTCGAAGAGAGGTTGACAGTCAGCCATTCAGTCCCTGTCAGACAGAAACACACAGTTTGGGTTTTTTTGTCAGTGGCAGATGCGTCCCCAAGCAGTGGGGCGACACTTCACTTCAGATCAAGCAGTGGCCGAATGGTAATGCAGCCGACCGGAGTTTCTTCGGTCGGCGGTTCGAACCCCGGTCCGCTGAATTTGACACCGCCGGCGCCGCCAAAAGTCAGCAGACCAGGATTCGAACCACCGCCTGAAAACTTTGCGTTGGCTGCGTTACCATTCGACCGGCGGTTGTGTGATAGTGCTAGGCTTCCCCACTGCTTGCAGCCTTTTGAGCGAAAACTTTTGACCCCCCCCCACCCCCCCCCTCAAAAAAGTGATATCCAGTTTTAGGGGGTAGAGGCCTCAAAATCAAAAAATCCATTGGGAGATGGTCTTATTGGGCAAAATAATGATTTTACAAGGGGTTGGACATCCAATATCATGCCTTGGGGTATGCTACGCGAATGACCCCCAAAAAGGGGGGTATAGGACGCCCGCGCCTGCGCTTGATCTAACAACCTCTCTTCGAGGTGATTATCGGATCGGCAAGACATCACGGAAAAACGCCAAGAACAACAAGATTCACTCATTGCGGAACTCTTTGACCAATTGAAGACATGGTGTGAACAACCAAATACTCATTCACCGTGCACAACATCCTCATCCTCGCCGCCGCTGTCCGTTCCCACAACACCTCACATGTCTATGATCCGTGAACGCACACCGGCCACATCGGACCTTCAACCAAGATCCCTTGAGTCACCCATGATTGTTGATGCGGACACGCCCGACACGCCGAACAATCCTATTCCAACACCGCCACCTGATCCGCCTACCATCGCTCTGCAGCGTGCTTTGCGAAAAAGTCCCACCGAATGCAACACCAAACAAGCCAAACACACACCGGGTCTCACAGCAAAAGCCGCGGTGCGCAACGCTATTCACAAACGCCAACAACCGGGACGGAAAGCAAAAGCTGTACGCACACCGGTGGTCACACAGCCTGATGACTTATCTACCCCGGTCAAGGCCGCCATTGGCATTGCTACTAACAAGTCCACACCTACAGAAACACCGCCGTCTACGGACAATGATCCCGTTGTGCAAACTCTGGATGCCCTACTTGCCGTGGCTGCTACACCTTCCCCTACGCACACTCCGTCCCAACCCACTGCTTCACCACTGCCACTTGCAGGGTTTATTCCCGAGTCGCCATCCGCCCCGTCTACACCTACAATCACACTGGGCGACCATGTCTATTGCATTGACGCGTCACAGCCTACGAAGCCGTTCTCAAAAATGCTGGTCATGCACGTCGTGGACAATGGCCCATGCCCAGGATTATTTGTGCGCAATGACGTGCCGGGAGCTACACCAATCTTTGTCCCGAACTACCTTGTTGCTAGAACGCTGGATCGTGCTGAACAACTCCAGCAATCGTTATCTCTTTCTGAAACACAGTCCACCCAGGCGACCCCGACACCATAACCAATGGTGACATCAAGCGCGCTGGCGATTTTTTCCGATGGACATTTGGCAGCTGATCTTACATTTTACCACCTCGGAAGAACTTCGGACCCTGTGCTGCACCTCACGACTGTTCCTCCAACATGCCCACTCATTGCTCACAGTGGAAGGAGTCTGGCTCCAATGTACGGATATTTTCCGCTGGACGAATCGTCTCCGTGCACTACAACAGTGCCTACAGGAGCAACCCACACCTCATGTCCGCCAACGTCGGCCGCCTTTACGCTATCGTGAACAACCATCACCAGTACGCCGTCCACGCACACATACACGCACACACGCACACAAACGTACACCACCACCTGATATCCGCCCCTTACGTGCACGCCATCATCAATAATGATCATGATATCATAGTAATGGTCATGATCAAGTAATGGTAATGATCATGGCCGTGTGGACTGCGTGCACGGCATTCCCCATGACTCCTGCACCAATGGTTCCAGGTTCGAATCTCAAGCTTCAGAGTATCCACTCGACAATCACCAGGAGTAAAGGAGCGGCTTCCGAATACTCCTAAAAGTCCATGGCACCGACGTTGGAAACACATCCGGTCTTGAGTAGGTAAGTAAGAGTGACGGCCAGTGGCATATTGGTGTCTCTGGTTGCTGCTGGTCAACCCCGCTGTCCCGAGAATGTGCCAAACCACCGTGTCATCATTATCAATGTGAAGTACCCGGCGCGTGCACCCAGCAGACCGCTTGTGCGCAGTAATTTGGAAACACTCCTTATAGAATGCGACGATCGGACATTTTTAATGCACGCTTCCGCAGTACCGTATCGGGCCACACCCCTTGCGACCTTTGGCCGTCAGCTGTCTCGGTATCAAGGAGCACCAAAGATGATGGAGTCGTTTACCAATGGAGCAACACACGGCAAAACTTGCATTCGGTGTAGTATCCATGAGCTGGCCATAGGGGCAACTCATGGATACTACAGGTGGTCCTGTGCCTCGCAGCGCGAGATGCGGATGAGAAGTATTTCGAAGCCCCTCATACTTGATCCAGCAACAGATCATCCTTCGCATCCTCTCGGGACTTGCGGCGCTTGCGACCGGGGCAACAGAGCATGACCAAGTAACACAACAATTGCTTGGTCCTGCTCGCAGGCACGCAAGCCGCCGCGGAGGGTTTAGAGGACTGCACGTCGCCAGTTGAGGCGGCTGGATTCATTGGGGATGCCGTGCACGCCTTGATATTGCAAAGGACGTCATGGAAGAGCTCTGCTACGCCCTCTCCCATCCTGGCAGAGACACTGTGATACTTGACGCTCCAGTGGCATGCCACAGCCTGAATTTCAGGTTCACTGCATTCACACACGAGGCTGGACTGCGATCGCAGTGCCACAAGCACCACGTAGCACTCAGCCTGTGCATGCGCCACCGCCAAGTCCCACTAGCGGTCCAGATTTCGGAACGTTTCGCTGCGGCACGGGTCAAAGCACACCAGAATAGCATGGGCTACTTTGGCATCGCTGGTGATGGAGCTGAGGTAGGCCATGCTCGCGTCTTGCAGCTGCAGTTTGATGGCCTTTCGGCCGCTGTTGACCGTTTTGATGTGCAGGTCCACTTTGAGAGTGGGCTCTGTGTTCTGGTCGAAGGAGTCATGGCAATACTGGTGAACGAGACAGCTCTTGCCAATCTTGGAGTCCCCAATGATCAGGATCTTGAAGAGGGTACCATCAGGAATCATTGCAGATGGATCCCCATGTGAGTGTATAACAAAGAGGGGCCCGGTAGTGCTGAAAGGTTTGAGGGGAATGCAAGGGGCTGGACCATACAGGCATGCTAGCAGATTGGAAAAACTTCTCCTTGCAAAAGCAGAGTCAGGGACAACGCGGTCAGACGGGGACCTTGAGCTTCGACAACGTGATGCATGCATGTGACCCACAGGCAAGCAGCTTAGGGGGGGGGGGGGGTGAACAAATTCAATCACTGCTCAAACTGCCAGGTTCAGAACCGCCAACAGCAAACCACTGTGCATCGCTCAATACCCTGCTGCTGGGCAACTCATCTGACTGTGGTCAACTGTGCGTACTCCACCCTTCTAGGCCAAGTTATTGGGGTCTGAGGGGGTGGGGGTACAACAATATTTGCTAGGAAAACGACACCAAAACAATGCGTTGCAGGTTCAAGCACAACATTTTTCCTTCATCAACGGAATCGACCCTTCACTGTGCACATTGGTGTGATACAAGGCGTGGCGACCATTATCAGCTTATGGCTAAGCGCTAAGACCCTGTCAGACAAATGTTTTTCTGACTGCAGTTGTTGGCCTGCATGATTCTGTTGGCCAGCATCCCCAGTACAGCCCCTGTCAGTGCACAAGCGCGCACACCGACACACACCAATTGGCTGTTTAATAATTCCATGGGGGCGCCAAGTAAAGAAAAGAAAATAGTTTTGTATTCCTGAATCTGCCCTTTGTGTATGCACAACAGCAGTGCCCACCTTTGACCTTTGGTGACATAATGTGCAAGCAAACAAGCAGACAACAGGCAACTTTTGCCCAGTTTTGTAAGGGGTAACCCCCACCCCCCCCATGAAACCAGCCCGGTTCGTCTGCAGGGGATTTTGTACCCCGGCCCAGGGACACAAATCCCCGGCTGGCGGACCGGACAGGGGGTGGGCATCGTGGGACACAAATCCCCCACAGACGAACCGGACAGGGCCATGATGCAACGGATACTGGGCTCGCATACGCCCCCGTGTCACAGGCGCATGGTCGTCACCACACTCAGTGCATTGTTCCCTTCCTCGGACAGCATTGAGCTCGCCACCCTTGGTGGCTATCGATTGTTCTTGGGCTGCTTGAGTTAGCTGTCCCCCCTCCAGCCACCCACTGACTCGCTCAGCCCTCTCTCTCTACCTCTTGTGCCCCGGTTAGCCCCCTTGCTTTCCCGCCCCCAACCCTACCTCGCTCTCCGTTCTCCTACCCTTTGGCGTGGTACTCTCTCACACTCTCCTCTCCCCCTTTTGTGCGGGTTAGGGCATCACTCATGTCACCTCTTGGCATCTCTGTATGCGTCCGCTGCCCTCGCTGGACAGGGTGAGGGCGGGACACAAATCCCCCGTAGATGAACCGGACACCCCACCCCTGGGACACAAATCCCCGGCTGGCGGACCGGAAAGAGGGATGGCATCGTGGGACACAATGTCCCCACAGACGGACCGGACAGGGGGAGGGCAGGAAACGAATCCCCCGTAGATGAACCAGACACCCAGCCCAGTGTGGGTCCATGCATAGAAATGGAGCCATAGAGGCTCGAACCCACACCTACTAATAATGATAACCGGTACATGTCGTAGCACTAGCAGCTCCACTACACCGCTTCTGCGTTATAGTGGAGTTGCGGTGTGGTAGTATAGTGTAGTATGGTATGGCATGATATGGTATGGAATGGTATAGTACAGTATAGTGGTATAGTCGGATACACATGGCCGGGGTACACAATCTCCATCAGTCGGACCGGGCAGGGTGTGTGTGTCCCCCAACACAAGTAGTCCGGGGCGAGGTCCGCCGAGGTCCCGTGCGTTAGCAATAGTCATAGCAGAGAGCGCTGGCTCTGAGTCCGCTTGTGGTTGCATTGGGCAAGAAGCGTCAAGGCACCAGCAGGGGGTCAAGGAGTGGCACAACCTACGGGGGCAGGGCAGCAGTAAGCAAGGGGGAGTCTTTGCACTGCGCGCGCACTGCGCGCTACTTTTAGACTATGCTCCCCCCGAAGAGCCCACAAGCACACCCCTTGGAAACGCCCTTAGAATTAGGTGACCCAAACTGCCCCAGCTCAAGAAAGTTGCAAACTACCTTCCCTTCACATAACACACATCATGCACAACTAGAAAGGCCATGAACGGCGCATTGGTCGCCACCCTCAAAAACACACAACTGTCTCTCTGGTCCATTGTCAACTAAGTACACATTGAGAATAGGCAACTTGTGTGCACAACATGACACAGTTGCAGAATCAAACAAAAGTCACATTGTCACATGTGTGTGTGTCAATGCAATCCGTACAATATTGCAGTTCACACTTGTCACACATGGACATCTTCTCAGGGTCAGACTTGGTGCAACAAAGGGCACAAACATCCCCATCATCACCCACAACATCCTCATCATCATTGTCCTCCTGTGCAGGTGCTGTCCATACATGTGCAGGTACGTGTTCCCACGGACCATATGGAGGGTACCGTACCTGTCTTCGAATCAAAAATTCTATTGCCTTCGGCATTGCACCTCGAAGAGAGGTTGACAGTCAGCCAATCAGTCCCTGAGCCAGCAAGTCAGACAGATACACACAGTTTGGGTTTTTTGTCAGTGGCAGATGTGGCCCCAAGCAGCAGGGAGGAGCTTCGCAGCAATCCAAGCTGTGGCCGAGTGGTAATGCAGTCGACCGGCATCCGTGTAGTCGGCGGTTCGAACCCCGATGTGGCCACTTTGGCGCCGCCGCCGCCGGCGCTAAAAGTCAGCAGACCAGGATTCGAACCGACACCTACAGGTCTGGTACTGGCTGCGTTACCCTTGGACCGCTGGCCGTGTTACCATCTTCGGGCGTCCCCACTGCTTCTAGCCTATTAAGCAAAAACTTTTGACCCCCCCCCCACCCCCCCCCTCAAAAAAGTGATATCCAGTTTTAGGGGGTAGAGGCCTCAAAATCAAAAAATCCATTGGGGGATGGTCTCATTGGGCAAAATAATGATTTTACAAGGGGTTGGACATCCAATTTCATGCCTTGGGGTATGCTACGCGAATGACCCCCAAAAAAGGGGGGTATATGACGCCCGCGCCTGCGCTTGATCTAACAACCTCTCTTCGAGGTGATTGCTGCAAATGCAAGAGTACACGCACGTACTCATGCAACTCCGTGCCGGATCCCCTCCATATGTTCCTTACGATGCCCCAGTGCCACATGCGTGCAAACAAGTGCTCAATACGTGCTCTATAGAAACCATGAACATCATTGTACTCCTTTTGCCGTGGATTCAAAGATTGTCCCGGTTTCCTCAATAGCACCGGACGGTTGGGGCCCAAAAGAGGGCGGAAATGCTACATCACCCCTGCATTCTCGGGGGTCCCCAACAAAGGGAACAAAATCAAAACTCAAAACCTACGCCGGGTGTCACCATGATGCACCACGCAACAAAGCGTGGATTCAAAGATTGTCCCGGTTTCCTCAATAGCACCGGACGGTTGGGGCCCAAAAGAGGGCGGAAATGCTACATCACCCCTGCATTCTCGGGGGCCCCCAACAAAGGGGGACAAAATCAGAACTCAAAACCTCCGCTAGGGGTCACCATGATGCCCCTAGGGGCCCCTAGTATCTCAAAGTATGGGTCTCTAGTACGGCCAGACGCCCAAATAGTTGCACTGCGCGCGCACTGCGCTTGAGGCGCCCCCCAAGAAAGGCAGCAAGCGCACAGCACAATACCCACAATACCCATTCAGGTGTCCCGTTGACGTTGCGCTGTCTCCCCCGCTGCGTGGCAGCGCGACGCACCAAACGTGCTAGGGGGTGGCGTTCCAGGTCCCCCGACTAGGCCTTCTTTCCCCTGCGATGCACCGCGCACCACGGCGGCACCGTGCACGTCGCTGCCCCGATCTCAGTCCACACCCCCCTCGTGCCCCGTCCACACCCTGTGTCGGGTGGCGCTTAGTTCAGTCCACGCCCCCCATTGATCACCCTTGCTTGGGGGGTCTAAGTGCACATAGGTGGGGCACCCGTGCTTCTCTGAAAATTTCGGTCAAAGTGTTTTTTGGCAGCCATGCTACACTAATTGGGCAAAGCCTTACGCGATGGGGTTCCAGGGTGTATCGTTGAAAACAAAGATCAACTTTTGGTTGTCGTTCTTCATCGTATAATAATCAATAATTTTATTAACGGAAAGTCTGCCTAGAAACACCCAGTGTATCCTGCAGCATGTATCTGGAGCAGCCGTAAAACATCACGGGAAAAGGTTTCGCCGAAATCGGCGAAAATTGCATTCCTTCCATCAATCAAAAATTGCCGCTTGCGCAGTGGCTGGGAAGCGCAGTTACGTGCAGCTGGAAGCAGTAAGCTTCCAAAAGAAGAGGTTGAACCAATCTGTTTTCAGTTGAACATCACCTTCATGTACCAATTTTAAGGGGGCTTATTTGAAGAAAATTTGGTTTCACCGAATTCGGTCAAAGTACCTTTTGTTTGTCTATTTCTTGATGATGCGGGCCCGCAGGCCAGAATATCACGAGTCCCGATCAAATTGCGTTTCCAAACAGTCTCACAGGGATCAGTAGCCAAAGGCCGAAAAAATATTGTATCTTGATAGTTGCCAATGACCGTTTGCTCAGGGCACAAAAGGAAGTCCGCAGATAAGCACGGGGAGTGCAAAAGCGATAACCGCTGAAAAGATGAAAGAAGAGATCATTGTCATTTTGCTGCAGTGAATTCACCGATTAGAAGAAACATTTTTACCAACTTTGCTGCCACCATTGCAACGAACCAGACACTGCCCACTTCTCGTTTGTTTTCGCAGACAATGTGAATCGTTACACTTGTCCGTTGAGAAGTGATCAGAGTTTACTATTGCGGGCGGGCAAGGGAAACTTGCGACCAACGACAGCTTGGACACTGTCCTGTATAAAATTGCGCATCCCCGCGCCGCGGCTAGCCTACCCAGATCCCGCAATGCCAGAAAATTAGAGGAACCACATGCATACCTCCAAGGGGGATGTGTGTCTGGGGCGGGTTTGGGGAAGCTGCTGGTGGCTGTTGTGAAGCAGGGGCTGCAGATGGGCAGGTGTGTCCACAGTGGCTGTGGTGATCTTCACTTCGCAACAAATGACATTTGTTTGACGCCTTCTCTTGCTAATCTGGCACTCAAAACATGGATGGTTTGATGAAAGGGAAGCATGCACCAAAAATCTTCGGCGCCGTTGGTGCCATGGCCCCGACACCACTATCTCTCAAAACCTGGGGGGGGGGGGGGGCTGGGGGGTGTCGCATACAAGGACCGGGCCCGGCCACCCCCCCGTGCCTGGGGCGTGCACTGAAACTTGCCCCCTGCTCTGCTCTGTTCCCCTGGGGTATCTGCCAGCCACACTGTGCACTCTCCTGGGGTGTGGCACGTTGGTGGGGGGGACAATGGCTGTCAAGGCCAGACCAGGCTACCCCCTGGGGGGCTGTGCGCACGGCGCTGGCACACCGCCCGTTGTTGGGGCAATACTACCAGGCCCACTGTGAACGCCACCTCCCCTCTCCAGACCCTCAGGCCCAGGCCACAACTGCGTTCGTCCTACATTCAGAAATTCATCCTGCATGCCCCAAACTAAACCACAGCCAAAACCAAAATAACCCACAGCCATGAAAGCATAATTCTGTGAACTTAATGGGTGTTGGAAAAAGCGCCATCTAAACCCGGGGAGGGCGTAGTGCAAAGTGGGGGGGGGGGGGGGGCGCTCCCACACACACTGTCCACCATTGCAACACCCACTGCAAGAGGCTTGGCCCCCAATTACCTGGCCACAGCACGGGCTCCACAAAAAGAGCGGCGGGCTTCAAAATGTCATCTCCACGGTGCACAACCCCCATACACCTTGTTCTGCAACCTTCACCCAAATGGTGTGCTGCAGGGGGTGCCACAAGACGACCATTCTCCACGGGCTTCCTTAACCGCTGACTTTGGAGGGTCCCCCCCCCACCACCACTAATGTGGGCACATTGTCCGCTTCCCCCGGTGTTGTGTTGCACATCATCGATGCGCTGCAGTTCCAGGCAATTTGCCCGTGGTGTTGCCTGTGGAGTGGGTGCGTGTATGGGGGGGGGGGGGGGGCGGGGGGCTGCAACAAAGCCCTCAGATAATGCTGCTCTCTTGGCAGTTGGCTGCGTTCATCGGGGGCAGGGGTGCGCTTGAGGGGCAACGTGCCCAAAGGAGGGGGCTCACGAGTGGCTGCAAAGGCCGTGGGTGGCGGTTGGCAAAGCAATCAGGGCATCAAATGGTCGGTAAGGCTGAACTGGATGCCCCCGCCACAGACACTTCCAGTCATTGTTCACCAGCAAGTTCACTGCATCACATGCGGGTTTTTGCTGGGCGACCTTCCCGGTGCTTCCGCCTGAGTTTGCTGTTGCCCTCCTCCTTTATGTACAGATGTCTGTTCCCTCGTTTGATCCAAGTGGGGGGGGGGGGGGCTGGGGGATGCTCCAAGACCTGCCAGGCAGGCCCGTACGGCGAAGGGGGCCCTTATTGCCCTGCCCTTAGATGGATTCCGGGGCCATGCACGGGGGCATGCGGCGGTCGGGGCACACCACCACCTCCACGACGGGCGTAGCAGGTCAAACCGTGTCCTGGAGGGCCCTTGCCTCTCTGCAACCCTCACGCGTGCACGCGGCGGACCAGCACGACCACCGGAATGGCCCGCGGGGGTCTGACAACATCTTCACGCACATCACTCCCGACAACAATCGGGGTGTGCTCCGGCCCCTTGCTCCCCACCATGCGAGAAGCTTCCCTGCCTTCGGGGATCCCACGGTGTATAAACATCTGTTCCCCTCACCCTCACCCAGGCTAGACATGGGCTTTGAGAAGAGCAGGCTGCAGCCAATGATAGTCATAACAGTAACAGATGACAGGTCTCATTCACCCAAGCCACCATGATCCCCAGCGAACGAGTACCAAGCCAAGCGTCGGTGTGTGAAGCCCAAAGCCCCATGTGTGAGGAAGCAACACAACCATCCCGTACCGCTCCCCTGAGGGGGAGGGGGGAGGGGGACCATGGAAATACCCAACGCACTGGTGCACCTCCAGCACATGGGGCCATGGTGGTGCGCATTGTTGACAGGATGAGCCGCTCTCCGCACCCTGCCATGGGTCTGCATTGCTGGCCCACCGCCAGCAGATGGACTTCATGGCCTGGCACATTGTGCACACGGACAGTACACGCACATGGGGGTCCAGAGCACCGCAGTCAGGCACGCATTGTGCAGAGATTTAATTTGACAAAGAGAGGGCTTATGTGTCAGGAGAGCACGCCCAGGGCTGCGACGCGAGGGGGTGTGGGCGCAGAGCCTGTGGCAGAGCCCAGAAATATAATGTGAGGGTTGGTTGCGCATCACTTGAGGGTTGCACAGAGGTACAGGCCGCAGTGACATCGGAATGTTGAAAGGAACAAGGCACCCCATCCCTCGTACACTCAGGATCCGGTGGATGTGCTCTTGTCTGATCCGTTGACTAGCAGCGGATCGCAGAGGCCTCCCCCAAACGAAGGGCACCTGTACACAAGGCATGCGATGCAGCAGCCCCGCCCTGTTCTTGCACAAACCCCGGGACAAAGACCCGCGCGGCGGCTCAGTAGACCTTGCCAATTGGTGTGAACCTCAGCGGAATGCACCGCCCCCTATGCAAGTCAAGCGGCCTACCCGTGTTGCACCCAAATATATGATGGCTTTTGGTGGAGCCATAACTCTTCCGCTGTTTTCATGTGTGTGAAATGCAAACGTGAGGAGGCGTCGCACAGGCGTGACTGGAATGCCCCTTAAGACGTGGTCAAAAGAGAGGGATACACAAAGCGAGGGGGATAATGCCGTCGTCGCCTCCAACAGAAATGCCAAGGGTCAGTGCTCACCTGCTTGTCAAACCCACCCTCCAGCAGGGGAGTCCCTAGCCAGCCAACCAGGCCACCGCTGTGAGTCAACCGCCGTCGATGAGCCCGCCATTCCTGCCATTCGAAGAGAGAGAACAGACTCATATCATTCCTCAAAGACAGCCCTGCCGGTCCACCCGCTGAACAGCGCGTGTGGCCGGGGGGAGCGCATGCGCTGGAGCCCGGATCACCGCGTGCCCATGACGCCGTAGGTCGCGGTCCACCCAACATCACCCGCCAAAAGGCCGCCAAGTCCTCCCGGGCAGGAGGGATGGTCGGGTCAGCACTGGGGGCCCTACTGCCACGACGCAGCACGTAGAGGTCACCCCTGGCCCCGGGGCATCAGACTGGGCGCCGGGGGGCACATGATTGGTCCGGGCGACGGACCCGCCCACAACAGAAGGGGCCTTGGGTCCAGCGCAAGCCAAGGGGTTGTGTGCGTGTGGGGCGGGGGGGGGCGTCCCGTGTGGGGGCAGAGGGCGCTGCACGCGTGGACGGCGATGGATGAGGGATGCCCCCCTCCCCCCCCCAAGCCCATGGCCTTGGGGTCAACCCACAGGCCCCCACGGCGAAGGAAGAGGGCCATGGACCACACATGACACGCAGAGGGTGGGGGGGGGGGGAGGGCTGGGCACCCGCTGCACTGGCCGTGCTGGACCCCCCTGTGGACCCCTCCTGCTGGGCATTTGGGGGGGGGGGGGACGGGCGCAGCGAAGGGCATTCAGATCACGGTCTTGAGGGCCTCAGGGCCTTCCCTTTGCGCCCGTCCACCGGCATACTTGATCTTTAGGGGGGGGGGGTCTGGAGGTGCATCCCCTGATGGTCTGCCAAGCAGACGCTCAGTCGTCTCTCCGGGGGTCAAGGGCCCGGCTTGCACGGCAGCCTTCGCAGCAATCCCATGGGCCACACCACCCCCCCCGGCAGGGAAGTATGAGAAGGAGGGGGGGAGGGGGTCTGAAGGGGGGGAGGGAGGGGGGGGGGGGTCTGAAGGGGGGAGGGAGGGGAGGGGGGTTCGGCCGGACCCCCCCTCCTCCCAGGGTCCCCCTATGGTCCCCGCCGACGGCGGGCCGAAAAATTTTGAAGCCTCAATCCTCTTGGCACCGAAGGCGCCGAAGAAAACTATTGGCTGTCAGCCTCAAACATTACAAGAGGAGGAGGGAGAGGGGGAGGGAGGTAGGGGGGGGGTCAGGGGAGGTCCCCCCCCCCCTCCTCCTACGGTGTACGGCCGTTCCAATACAGCACTGCCCCTCCGGACCCCGCTGTTCCATGCCGCACCGGATCACGGCGATGCCGAGCGTCAGATACACCGAATTGGGACCATCCCACTGTTCTGGTCAACGCATTGCCTGTTGTGGGGCGGTCAGCACCATTTGGCATGGCATGTGCTTGATGGCTGGTCCACCGGGTTTGAGGCAGGAGGGCGGCACAGAGCATCCCCCATGGGTGGATCCCGGACTCCCTACCCCAGGCCCCGGACCGTGAACCCGATGACCAAGGTTCAACCAGAGCCCTGGGGGTTCCAGCAGTCCAGGGCGTGCACCGCACGTAAGGCTGGACACCCTCTCATTGGGGGCACAGAGTGTTGCTGTGACAGGGGCAATGATTCATATGCAACCCCACCTTTCCCCCTTCCCCCCTGCCCTCAAACACACACAACACGCTGACCACAACGCCATGGATGTGAAATGCGGAGGGCCATGAGGCTCCCGGTCGTCAGATCACCGCAGAGGCCACTCCGGAATGTGGTCGTAAATATCACCGCGGATTATTATTGGGGAAGCAACCGTTTTGCTGCTCGAATAGAGCCTTCGGCAGCACCGGAGCTGACTTGCGGTGTGAGGTTGGTTTGGGCGTCTGCGAGAGGGGCCGGGTGCTGGACCTGACGCCACCTTTTACCGACATGTCCGCATTGACAGTCCTGAGAAAGGGAATTCACGGTGTGACCCCACGCAACATAACCCGGCTCTAGTCCCGGGGAGCTGGATGAACGTGATGGAGGAATGCGAAGGATGTTAGGTCGACCGGTCTGAGGAAACGTGTCGCGCCCAACACCCCCCCCCATCGCCCCACCTCCCCCCCACTGTCCGGAACATGAACGGCCATGGTCCACCTGCCCAGCCCGAAGCGGTTGACGACCTGACGGCGGCCCAACCGTAGCAATGACCATCCCGGTGCAGCACGGTCCATGACCGACCGCCTCTCGTGACCACGTCATGCGGTGAACGACAGATGATGGGCGTCATGAGAGTCCCCGGGGGCTCGGACAACGGTGGGGGTCCCGGACCACTCCGCGGGGCAGGCCCCATCGTCCGGGAGGCTGCTGCTGGACGAGCTGCAGCTCTGTGGGTCTGAATGGGGAGCGGTGGCCTCGGAGTACGCCTTCAAAACTGGAGAAGAAGAACAAGAGGAGCCGTGGCCTGACTCTGCACAGGGGACGGCAGTCAGACGCCTGCTGCCATGCACCAGTGGGACCACAGGACAGGGTGCCCCCCCCCCCCCCCCCGGAGAGGCACTACACATGGGCCCCGTCACCCAACCCAACAGTTGTGGGTGGGGGGGAGGGGGGCGAAGGGCATGTCCTCGGGGGCCGATGCAAAACAAGACCTGCACGCGGGTCCAGACGGGTCCCCGGACAGCACCTCTGGTATCGTGGCGTGGACCATGTCAACCTGCCATCTCCTCCTCCCGAGCCCGAGGAAGTGCCTTCTCAACGTCCCCTGCTCAGAGCAGTGGGGCCAGAGGGCTCTATCGCCCCCCCCCCCCCCAAACTGCAAAAACAAACCACTGGCTCTGTGAGGGAGGGTCGCCGCATGGCCAGTCGGACTACCCCCCAAGGGCTGAGTGCACCTCCGAGCGTGACTGGCTTGGCGAGGGAGGGCCGCCGCATGGCGCGTCCGGCGACTCCCAAGGGGCGGGGTACACCCCTCCCACCCCTGCTCCTCCGCACAAATCCTGTGCCCGTCTGTTGCTGCTGCTGCTTGCCCCTCGCGGCCGAGATGCATTGCTCACCCCGGGCCCTACAATGGCTTGCAACACCTCCACTGGGTAAGCCCCAGCTCAGCGGCCCTCATCCCCCGTGTGCGCCCCGGGGCGTATCCAAAACCCTTTTTTGTGCACCGGGTGTCCCCCCACCAAAAAGGGTGTATCGCGTTCAAAGGAAAGGAGATGCACTCGGAGAAAGGCCGGTGAGGAGGCGTGTGCAGCAGTCATCGCAGGGTGCTGCCTCGTGTGTGGGGCAGCGGTCGGGGGATGTGACCACAGGGAAGAGGTACATGCCCAAGGACGGCAGGGGTAGACCCCCTGTGTGGAGACGTGCGGTGTGCTGGTCAGAGGGAACAAGCACACGTCAGAAGCACAAAAGCGTCGTCAGGGGTACCATAGGCACCTTTCGGATCTGCAGTGACGAGCGACTGGATCAGTTTTCGGACCTACAGAGCACACGGTGTCAAACTGACACCATGTCTCTTTCCCCGGGCAATTGCACGGGCACTGCAGGTACTACATCTCAGGTTCTTCAACCCTGCCAAGCCTGCAGCGGTAATGTTGCAGCCGCCAAGCAAGCCCTGCAATGCAATCAACAACGCAAACCCCCCCCCGCCCCCTCCAAGATCCTACCGAGACTGACCCTCCGGCCCCGGAGGTGACCCGGACCCAAATTCGGCCAAAAATGAAAATGGGATTTTGGGAATCAGCGCGTCGAGGGGGTTCTGAAACACATCAGTTGCCATGTATTTCGGTGAAAACATCTTTCCTCACCATTCCAAATGCTCAAAACAATTTTCGCCTCGTTAAAGACCCATTTGCAATCATTTGATACTCCAATCGCTGTGCAAGAAGAGCGGCCCTAATTGGGGACGCCTAACCACCGCTGCCGTATCAAGGGTGGGGCACATTCAGCGCGCAGGCTCACATCCACATACCCTGTCTCGCCTCATTGGCATGGCCATGGGCAGCAATGACAGCCCTCTTGACCTCATGCAGAGGTAATCTGGGGAACTCCTCCTTCAGCAGATCACACGTTCGGTAGAATTCATTTAGCTTTGCCTGCCCTTTGACCGCAGGATTGTCGCTGGACCTTCCTGACGTACAGCAGCACAACACCGTCCCCACAGCACATGACATTGCAGTGTGCACATGCCACGCTCCTACGCCCGTTCCTGTGCACCACAGGCCCAGGCAGCCCCCTGTCTGTCTCCCGGCGTCGTGTTGTTTGCAGTTGCATCAGCGCGGCCCACTCCCTCCGGTTGGCCTGGCACTGTCCATCAGCGTCCACGTCCTGTTGCCGTTGCACGGACCAAACCGCAACTTTGTGGACGGCTGGCATTGGCACGGAGGTCCTGGTGGGACGCGCCCCTCATGGAGGGGCTCAGGGGCAGACAGAGGGACACAATAGATCCAATGGGGGCTGACGAGGGAGAAACACCGCCCGCGAGGCACCAAACCCCCCGGAATGTGGTGCTGCATGTGGCCCGTGTGAGCCGACCCATTGACATGGGAAATGCCTGCGCCGCCCCATCTGCAAATGCCGGCAGCATCAGCCGCAAAGCACCGAACGGCACTCCACCCCGACACCCACACAACCACGACGAGGCTCCCCCCCTGCCAAACCTGGTGTAGAATGTGGCATGGGCCCGCCTCTCCAACACCCCTGTTGCCCGTCCACAGCCTGCGCACAGCACCGGGCCATTGGAGGGGCGTCCCTCAGCACTAGGACACGTCCACCCGGGATACGGCGCAGCGGGACATACGCAGGGTGAGCCCCGGCGAAGCGGGCTGGGGGGTGCTGGTCTCGGCTTCGACAGCCAACTCCACCGGATCTGCAGGGCTGCAAAACAGAGGGTGCGAGAGCGGTCCGCCCTGACAATGGCCAGCACAAGCGCATGCTTTTCATTGCCACCCCCGTGGGCGGGGCCATGGTGCACCCCATGTTGAACGTCACCACGCCCCCCGTGTGACATTCCGTCGCGTTGTTGCTCCTTTACGGGGCCCTGGACAGTCACCCGTTCCGCGTTCTGCCGTTGTGCTGGTTGTTGCCGGGGTCGTTTGACTGTTTTTGCCGTCCCCCCATTGCACCTGAAGGGACAGGCACACCGTCAATGCCCCCACAACACACCCTCCGGCACCCCCTTCCCACGCCCCCCCGTGGGAACAGGACACACTTCGCTTCACGCAGGCGACGGGACCGTGCCGGGCCGTCCGAGCACAACGGCATTCCCCCGGACGGCCCCCCGGCCCACGGCCATGCGCCACAAGGGCAACGGGGGTTCGTTGCCATACCGCACCGCAATGCCCCGCACCCCCACTGCCACGCGTGTTGAGGGAGGGCCCGTACCTTTCGATGGAGGGGCCCCGGGACCGAATCGACGACCTCCCGCGCCCGTCCGCTCTTGCTCTTCGATGGGCCTCCGAGAACAGGCTCCCCAATGCCGTGGCCGGGGCACGCGCGTCCTCCACGACGGCGGCCCCCATCCGGAGCCGTATCGAGCCTCTGGCGGGACGCACCACAAACGACACGGCCTCACCGCCCCCACAGCACTTCCGGAAGAGCTGCGGCAAATCCATGACGATGGGCACGGCCGTGGGCGTGCCCTTCCGAAGCCCCTCGTGGATCTTGATGGTCAGCAGGGTCTCCTTCAACGCCCCCTTCTTGTCCCGCTTCAGGTCCAACAGCACCACCGTGTTGATGCGCACCACCCCGTCGGGGCTCGACACCTTGGGTTCCGTGCGGTGCTCCAACGCACTGAGCGCCGCGAGGAACCCGGTGGCCTTGTGTTGTTTCACGTGGACACTGTACAACGTGTCCTTTTGAACATTTTGGAGACTGTGGAGTTGCAGTGCGAGATGCTCCACAGGTTTCCACTCCAAGGGGTCTGGCACTAAAAATGTGGAAGGCGTGGTGGGCAAAATTGGGGTTACAACGGACGACCTTCAGTTCATCAAACGAGAATCAAAGACGTCCGCAACCGGAGTGAAAATTTGTGGAGTGCGCGAGTTGCAGGTAGGTAGGACGACAGGAAATGCTTAAGGACTCAAGAAGCCATAACCTACGGACACCAACGGGTGCACTTTCGGTTTTCACCCGAGCACTACTTGATCCATGAAGTATGTCAACATCCATGAATAATTTTGAGCAAATCAAAGTTGCACGAGAGCACGTTCACTTCTCGGACCTCTACGAAACAGGTAACAATTTTGATGGCAAGAATTGTGGTGACCCAACGATGGCACCTCTTGTAACCATCACTTCTTTCAACTTGAAAATCGGACCACATCGGACAAACCTTTAGGGCCATGCTCATCCTCATGGGATGCCTCCTCCTCAACATCCCAAGCCAAACACGTGTATGTCAACTTGATGTCCCCTTGAATTTTGCTGATGAACCTACAAGACAAAGAGAACATGAAGAAAATATTCGATTGAAACACAAAGAGAACATGAAGAAAATATTCGATTGAAACACAAAGAGAACATGAAGAAAATATTCGATTGAAACACAAAGAGAACACGAAGAAAATATTCGATTGAAACACAAACATAACGTGAAGAAAATATTCGATTGAAAGACAAAGAGAACATGAAGAAAATATTCGATTGAAACACAAAGAGAACATGAAGAAAATATTCGATTGAAACACAAAGAGAACACGAAGAAAATATTCGATTGAAAGACAAAGAGAACACGAAGAAAATATTCGATTGAAACACAAACATAACGTGAAGAAAATATTCGATTGAAAGACAAAGAGAACATGAAGAAAATATTCGATTGAAACACAAAGAGAACATGAAGAAAATATTCGATTGAAACACAAAGAGAACATGAAGAAAATATTCGATTGAAACACAAAGAGAACATGAAGAAAATATTCGATTGAAACACAAAGAGAACACGAAGAAAATATTCGATTGAAAGACAAAGAGAACACGAAGAAAATATTCGATTGAAACACAAAGAGAACATGAAGAAAATATTCGATTGAAACACAAAGAGAACATGAAGAAAATATTCGATTGAAACACAAAGAGAACATGAAGAAAATATCCTTTGCTTTGGCCCTTTCCACATGTGTGTCACCCCAAGTGCATGCAGAATAGCATTCAACCACCTTTTTTGCCACGTGGCTTCACTTCTACCGGGAGCCTTTCCGCTTAGGCTTGCATGATTACGTGAGCCATACTTCTTCTCATGGGCCACCCATGGGCAAGCCAAACCAACCAGCCTAGATTTTCACACCATGTTCTCAAACAACCGGAACATCCCAACGGCCCATCGCTCCCTATCCATCGATGTGTGCAATTGCCGGGGGACAATCCGAATACCGCCAAACCACACCGTATATCGTGGATGCCGACTTAGCTCAGCTCGGACAGCATGAGGCGCGCAGCCCTCGACATCCGTTTCGAATGCGGGAGTCGGCATCCGTGATTCGAGATACCGCGGCGATACCGCGGCTGCGTGCTCAGTGGAAATTAGTTAGCCTTCCCTCAGTGACGCCCTCGATCCACAGAGCTTCACAGCTGTGGAAACCCCATGCACACAAGTACGCTTGTGGAGATTGTGGGCTGGCCGGTGAGTGCCGGGCATAGCCGGTTGAGTGCCGGTCTTTCAATCGAATATTTTCTTCATGTTCTCTTTGTGTTTCAATCGAATATTTTCTTCATGTTCTCTTTGTGTTTCAATCGAATATTTTCTTCATGTTCTCTTTGTCTTTCAATCGAATATTTTCTTCATGTTCTCTTTGTGTTTCAATCGAATATTTTCTTCATGTTCTCTTTGTGTTTCAATCGAATATTTTCTTCATGTTCTCTTTGTGTTTCAATCGAATATTTTCTTCATGTTCTCTTTGTCTTTCAATCGAATATTTTCTTCATGTTCTTAAGGTAAATCTTATGAAAATAAGGTTGGAAAGAGCTCAAATTGCAATCATTGCACGGTGGGGCTTAGCGAGAAAACGAAGGAACCAGAGAATGCTCAAGTGCATGCAACCCCACAACTGGGTGGGTACATGGGAATCCTAGTTGTGGGATTGCATCGTGCACACCTTGCCTTGCCATAATCCAAACTTTGTTGAAACAAACTGGCAATGTCCCACTCGTACTGGAACACCATGTTGCGTTCGGGCAAGTTGTACACCTCGAGCAATAACCTTCCTCTCCCATGAAGTCCACGGGCATCCTAAAGAAACACGGGGTCCGAGTTCATACGATTCTCACAAGGTTTAACGCCCGCCGACGGAAGTGCACAACCGGAAAAAAGCTCTAGAATACGTTACGGAAACCTCAATACATTTTTGCATCCCAAAATTCCAACGACCACAATCCAACAAATTTGAGTCAAAACACAAACGTGGAAAACCGTTTACGGAAACCTCCACATAATAATGCACGAGGCATCCCAAAATGGTGCCACGAATGGATTCGAAGAAATTTGAGTGAAAAACACAAACTTGGAAGATCGTGCCGTTTCGGAAACCTCATTCGTTGCACCATTGGGATGCCTCGTGCATAAATGTGTGGAGGTTTCCGTAAACGGTCTTCCACATTTGTGTTTTGACTCAAATTTGTTGGATTACATTCGTTGGACCATTTGATGCCCGTGCATGAATATATGAATGTTGAGCTTGTTCCGATGGTGCACTTCCGTCGGCACGACCTTCCATGTTTGTGTTTTTGACTCAAATTTGTGGGACTACATTCGTTGCACCATTTTGGGATGCGTATAATCGAATAAATTTGAGCCAAAACAAAAACTTGGAAGACCGTGCCGTTACGGAAATCTCAACACATTTATGCACGAGACATCCCACGAGGCAACAAATGTAATCCAACAAATTTGAGTCAAACGCACAAACGTGGAGGTCGTGCCGACGGAATTGCACAACCGGAACGCGCAACGAATGCAAATTGGATCCAGCAAATTGGAGTCAAAACACAAACGTAAGACCGTGCTGTTACGGCAAGCTCAACGCTTTCACGCACGGGGCATCCCAAAATGGTGCAACGAATGAAATCCAACAAATTTGAGTCGAAAACACAAACGTGGAGCTAGCCCGTTGCCATGTCGTAAAGATTTATGAACGAATGAATCAAATGTTAGCATGCACCACGTCACATGCACACCTTGTGCACAGAAAGTACAAGTGGAAGGTTGCAATGAAGTGCCCCGCTATCATTAGAAGAGAGTTGTTTCTTGAAATCTAGGGGCTTGGTGGCATCGGTTTGCAACTCCTTCAACACAACCTCAAAAAAGATGTCGGGAGCAAAACCCAGCATGCTATTGATGTTCAATCGTACGGCACAATCGTGTCCAGTCGCCGCTGCTGATGCGTACTCGGCCGCACGCGTGGAGCTTGTCCGCCTTTGAGGCATGCTCATCCGCTCTGGAAATCCAATGGAAGCGATTTTCAATTACAATTGTTAAAATTACAATTACAACAATTTAAAGGGAATGGCAAACGCCGCAAAATACTAGTCACGTTCTTCCTTAGACGATCCGTGATCAACGTGCCAAACTCAATAATGTAGAGAGAGAGGCGTGTCCACAAACTTCACCGAAGCAACCACCGAGGCTAAAAGGCTTTGATGGAATTCCGTGCGGTACAGCAATTGATAAGCGCATTGCTGCCAATATTCGGCTTTGTCGTATCGTGTCCTACACTCCTTAAAACGGTGCAAGGCTCCTCACTCAGGAAAAGTGTGAGATCACAAGTTTGGCGGGTACATGCGGTGGCTGCGAGGAAGGAGCAAATAAAAGGCAAAGGTGACACCAGCCGCAGTGCCAGTGCCCTGACCCCTTTGCGGATGGCTATGCAGGACTATCGCTTAGGACTACGCGTAGGACTGAACGATCTGCCCACAGGCTTGGTGCCTGCGCTTTTGTCACAGGGTAAGTCGCCGGGTGCTCGCGCGTGTCGGGAGCGTGGAATATTTGGAATATTTTTCAAGACCTTTCTGACTGTTTGAGAATGCATTTTTTCCACCATTAGAAAATTACAATGATCCCGCGATATTTCATTTTTTTGCGTCGTAATTCCGTTTTCGAGATTTCCGAATTTCGACTGTCGACGACAGTGTCGTGACCCGTTTTGTTGTACGTAGCATGTCTTTGTGTCTCAAAATATTCCTTCTGTGGGGTCTGTGCCTATTCTTCATTGAACCACCTTCTCTCCAAAACCAAGTATGTTTTTTTGTGGTGCAAAGTAGTGCCTTGTTGGTTACTTGGTGTTGAAGTTTGATCATTCGTCACGATCTAAGATTGCGATTCGACACGACTGTTGCTTGTAGTCAACTTATGCCGTAGAGAGGCACATTTCGAGGTTAAAAGTGCCTTGTCACATTGCGATTTCAAAATGAGAGTTACATTATGGGTCACCTCCCAATTCCCAATTCCCTTAATCTATTGCACCGCTAAGCGCGACAGCTGACAGGTGCCTGTACGTTCCATCATTCTCTACGCGTTCATTCCTATGCACACTTCAACATATTGAGCGCTTTCCAAACCTTTCTACTACCGCATTTGCGTAGAAGACCCAAAATTCCGGCTGCGCCCACAACTAACCGTGGTGGCGAAAGCGCCCCCCAAATGGATGGACTAACACACTGATGTTGCTATTACACCTACTATACAAGAAACAAAGGATGAGGGTGCGGAGATTTCTGAAAGTATTGTGCACGTTTTGAACGGGTCACTGAAGTGCAGTTTTGGAAACACATGGGAGATACCCTTCACGAAAAAAACCATGAGTTCGTATCTTGCCTTGCACCGAATATAGAATAGCAGCCAAACGCACCCCTCGGCAATGGCAACATCTTTTAGAAGAAACTCTTAGCCCCGGATTAGAAAAGGTGTCCCACTACTTCGCATGCATTTGAAACGAGGGTGAAAGTAGGTTTGTTCGCAATTTTCCATAGCACGCCAAAGGGTGTGGTTGAGGCAAGGAAAAAATTTATCGTACGAAGCTAGGTAGCTAGAAACAAGGTAGGGGCATATTTGAAAACATTTGCAAAGATGGAAAATGGCACTTGAGGAAGCATGAGTGGACATGGGACAAAAAATACATGGGTTGTGAAAAAATGACAACTATGGACCAAAATCAAAGGTATTTCTATAAATAAAATCTTTTTCGTCAAATGTGACACATTAGGGGAACCTCAATTTCATGTAGGTAAAAAGGGATGCCACCCAAAGGATCGCTGTACCTATTCATCGCGTGTGTATCAAAAAAATGCTTGATTTTGTTTGGTACGAAATGGTGAAAAGGGTAGTGTAGGTGGAACACAGGTCCCTTGGAGCTCAAGGTACTCTGTAAATTGTGAATTTGCACTGTCCATGGTATGTTCCATTGGTAAAGTGGGCATTGATGATGATGAAAGTGCCTCGAAATGGCCCTTTTTTACCGCAAAAACTTTGTTTGTCCGGTACTCATACAACAATTGGCCCCAAGTACGACAACTAATTGCTTCACTCTAGCGCACAACACACGTGGACCAAACAATGCACGGCGCATGTTGAGTGATTCCTTCCCCATTAGGCACATGCTAGAGAAGTGAGGAGACAATTTTCCACCTTTGGAGATACCTATGTGCTGGTAGGGGACCAAACAACCTACACGGTAAAAGGTGGTTTCCTTCTTTTTCATAGCAGACGAAGTTTCGGCGAGGTACTAGTAGGGACACGCATTTAGTGCCATTTGTTTCTTTGTCAAGTACAAGGCCCTGTAAGCACATGTTTAGTGGCCCGTGACCTTAGCCAGGGCGCTAGCGACATGCACATCCGCGTTCCCAGCAAGCAACGGTGCAGGCCACCTACCAATCCACCTTGTAGCAGAGCCCCACAGTGCAAAATGGCAATGTATCGGAGAGGAACGGAAGGTGGGGGGGTGCAAGATATAAACATTGAAAAATAACACGGAAACTGTCTCAGTCACTCGTTACCCGGTGGAAGGTGTAATACTTTCGGAGATGGGTGAGTCTATCTTTCTTCCCCAGTTATGGACTCTCCTGCTACTACCTTCGGTGTACGTTCTCTCAGACCTCCGCAAGCACCAAATCCAATGCCCAATGACCGAACAACAATTCTGATACTTGCTTGAAGTTGATCACGTTTGGTTCTGGAACTCCGGTTCATTTTAATACGGGCCATACTGCAGAATTGCATTGGCAGTATGGCACAGAGTTTGACAAACCAATAATCACAAGCACTGCATGCTAATCAACAGTTTTGGATGTATGCGCAGTGCGCGTGTCTGCTGTGCGGTGCTGAGGGCCATTACACCCCCTCCGCAAGCTCGAAGCCCCCCCTGAAAAAACACGGACAAGAGGCTGAGGTAAGCTGAAAACATATGAATGGCCAGAGAGGCACCGCAACCAATCCCACCTCAAAAAATAGACACTCAGAAAGTGAACATGTCGTCTTGCCACACACGCACCCCCGGTGCCACAAGGCACGCAGGGCCCACACACTTGGCGCCACAAGGCACACAAGCCTCAACCCTGGCGCCACAAGGCACACAGCACACAACCCTGGCGCCACAAGGCACACAGGACCCACGCTCTGTTCGGACCCCCGTGGCCATCTTTGGGTCACTTGGGGTGTGTATCTATGGGGCGGCCAGCCGCCATGGGCTGATATCATACTCTCCCATTCACGTGACCTAACCTGATGTGATAGTGTGATAGGTTTGGCCATTCCAGCTATGAGCGGCCATTTTCAATACCGAGGCGCCGCCGGCTGAGATTTGTATATCAGAATATCAGGAATCAACAGGGTTTTTTTATCATAATGTTTCCGTAATTTTTCAACTATCCGTTCTGATTGTCAATGTATCGGCGACTGTCAGTTGGCTCGTGACTTTGTGGTAACCGATTGGTCAACTGTTATTTCCAGATATTTTAGGGGAAACCCCGATGAAGGGTCAGATTTCATCAGAAAAGGGTTCGTTGCTTCCGCAATTTTCATGTTATACACTCGCAAAATTAATCCGATTTTTTCAAACATTCAGAATCGGATTGTCGATTTCGAGGTCGCCGCACTGGGTATGATGAATTTCGAGTGGTTCTACATTTTTCCCCGATCACGAATCAACCTTCCTTTTTTTGTCTCCTTCATTTTTCTTGGAGATATGCACAAGATATAGGCGAAACAAAATTGATTCGTGAGGCCACTTTGAAAAGTCATATCTCCGGCTCACTGCGAGGAGTTTCAATTTTGAGATATGGGCTGGAATCGCCTTGGTCTCAACTTAATTTAGGAAGCGTCAAACGCCTTTGATGTGTACATATGCCCGGTGTAGCAAGGGATAATGGTCAAGAGGGTAGAAAGTGATTTATAACTCTTGGACCATGCAACCGAACATTTTAATGCGACTTTCGAGTGTACCGCATGAGTGTTGGTGTTACATAGAAACTATCCTTGGGTTCCTACATATTTTTAACGTGAAGTTATGTCCATGGAGGGGCATGGCATACCATGGTGGGTGCCACTTTTTAGGGGTATGTGTTATATGGATGGTATGTGCTTCGCTATGCTCACGCCCATGTTATATATCTCCGTTTGTAGGAAGATACATGGAGTCGCACGTGGCAAAGGCTTTGCCCATGTCCCAATGGTGTGCTCCATAGCGCTAGACTAAGTCTACCGCACATATAGTGCATGTGGGAAGGCTTACGGAGCGACCCACAAGCGCCACTATCAATTTTCCCATTTTCATGGTGCGTGTCGTGAGAAGGTTCCAAGGTGTCCCTATGCGTCCATGTGGGGATCCAAGTGGGGGAATTGTTCGCAAATGGTCCCAAGCAATTGTGTTTTGAACCATATGTTGATACCATGGTGAGCGAAGATATATACTATTGTGATTATCTTGAATTTAGCAACATTTGCATGTTTTTGACCTCATTTTATGCTCATTTTTGTATTTTATGTGCTCAACTGGTCGGCTAACAGTAAAGTGCCTAGAGATCCGTGAACCATGGTATGTTGCTTATATGTTGGCATATGTGTTGCACCTCACCATACGCTGGATCAAATGGTCACTTAGGCGTGGCACACGAGGCCTCACAAAATTAGGTCTCAAATTCGTGAGTTGACTTGTGAAGCATGGCATGTATATATCCGGAGGGGTTTGTGTTAACCCCGCAACTGAATTGCTCCACGGGTTTTTGGAAATGAATGACTTTGAACTTGTTTTCCTTGAAACTTATCCAAGTTTTCCTTCAAATAACCCAAAAATGTACCCCAAAGACGACCACACAAGGCGACGGCAACATACTCAACATTCGACGAAATCACGGGAGTGATTTCGAAACGGTCCCTTTCATGTCCTAAGAAGATATGAACAAAGGGGGACATATAACAATGAAATATGACCAAAACAATGCATATTTACAACATGAACACGGGTCTCCCCCCAACGCGTGGTGCCGGTGCACCGACGCGTTTGGAAACCCAATCAGCATATGCATGCAAAGCCCAACTGATGGGCTGTCATTTGGTGCATGTAACTTCAGGATCTGAGCTACCTACGATTTTGTAAAAAATCGTGAACATGGCATACTTGCGCCAAAAAAACTGGCACGGAACGGCGTCGCGATAGTGCCGTAACATCCGCTTATGTCTAAAACTGATATAGAATTAATCTTATCAATAAAGCTGATTGAATTCTCTTAAAAATCGTCAGAAATCGACAATTTCTGGATCGGCGCGCGCGATCTCAGGACTGGCCGTCGCCGACCCAAACTCAGTTTTATAGCACAGAAGATGGTGAAAACACCATCAGTGTAAAACTACAGAAATTCCTGATTGACTGATACCAACACTGTCCAAAACAGTGCTGAGATAGCCGATTTCAGTTTGTACACATATATCAGGAAAATACACTGAAAAAAGCGAAAATATAGGTTGCACGAAAACCTTACACTATCCTCTCAAGTCCTGAGACACATCTCAGGCTGAAAAGCACAAAGAAGGTGCACTGCAACAACAAAATTGGGTGGAAAAAATGCAAAGCATTTGGGTCGGGTGTTAACCCCGCAACTGAATTGCTCCACGGGTTAACACTCCCCTCCCAAGCTCAGAAACACCCACAGAAAATGGGTGCTTCTGTGGCTGAATCTATGAAGATAAGCCGAGGAGCAATAAAAAACACAGACCTCTGCACAGAATTTAAAATAAAAAGTAGTGAAAAAAATAAAAAAATGCACTTCTGAGATGTCCTGACCCTAAAACCAAAGACAACACAAAGCAAATCAGAAAAATTCACAGCTTGATAAAATCATCCACTGATCATATAAGATAATACAGAAATAACCAATAAGACCATTTTTCATGGCCCATAGTTATTATGATTACAATTAAGGTCACCAATCTTCTTGGCCCATACCATGAATTCTTTTTTCTGAAATCTTCATATTTTTGACTTCCAACTTGACCACTTCGTAATCTGCAGGATGTGGGCAGCGCTGTCGTCCTTGCTGGAGGTTGAGAACTCACCAACGATCATGATATAATCTTGAGAACCATCCAAAGTTCCATGGCACTTTGTCCATGGCAGCTACATGGAGTAATCAATCTTGAGAACCATCCAAAGGTCCATGGCACTTTGTCCATGGCACCCAACTGGAGTAATCAATTTAAAATATCAAGTCGCAACCACCATTGGGATAATCACGCTGCAGCTTGTTCTTCAGCGCTACGCAGTCCCAGCGCGATGCTGAAGGTCTCCTTGGTCGTCAATGTCCTTGTAGGAGGGCTCAAAGTAGTCAAATGGTCCTCACATGGTGTAGGCACCAAGGACCTTCTTGAACATGATTTTGGGGTTTACCAATTGCTCCATAGATCTCGTCGACGATGTTTGCGTCGTCGTGGTCGTCGTCTTCAACGTCGTCGTCGTCGTCGTCGTCGTCGTTGAGGGCGTTTCGAAATTCTTTTCATTTTTGGAAATGAATTACTTTGAACTTGTTTTCCTTGAAACTTATCCAAGTTTTCCTTCAAATAACCCAAAAATGTACCCCAAAGGCGACCACACAAGGCGACGGCAACATACTCAACATTCGACGAAATCACGGGAGTGATATCGAAACGGTCCCTTTCATGTCCTAAGAAGATATGAACAAAGGGGGACATATAACAATGAAATATGACCAAAACAATGCATATTTACAACATGAACACGGGTCTCCCCCCAACGCGTGGTGCCGGTGCACCGACGCGTTTGGAAACCCAATCAGCATATGCATGCAAAGCCCAACTGATGGGCTGTCATTTGGTGCATGTAACTTCAGGATCTGAGCTACCTACGATTTTATAAAACGTCGTGAACATGGCATACTTGCGCCAAAAAAACTGGCACGGAACGGCGTCGCGATAGTGCCGTAACATCCGCTTATGTCTAAAACTGATATAGAATTAATCTTATCAATAAAGCTGATTGAATTCTCTTAAAAATCGTCAGAAATCGACAATTTCTGGATCGGCGCGCGCGATCTCAGGACTGGCCGTCGCCGACCCAAACTCAGTTTTATAGCACAGAAAATGGTGAAAACACCATCAGTGTAAAACTACAGAAATTCCTGATTGACTGATACCAACACTGTCCAAAACAGTGCTGAGATAGCCGATTTCAGTTTGTACACATATATCAGGAAAATACACTGAAAAAAGCGAAAATATAGGTTGCACGAAAACCTTACAGTTTGGGAGCCATATTTTACTATTTTTTGTGGGAAATTGTGCAGGATAGGGCAAGATCATGCAGGACCTGGTGAGAAGCAAGACCATAGGAGTGACAGGAAATGGTGGAAGGGGTGCAGCAGGGGCCGGTCCTGGACAAAGGCACTCAGACTACACCCCGTGGACATTGACAACTGAGATGGCGAATAGGAGAGATGGCAGGACGGTGAAATTTCAGGGGCGGCCTGCTATGACCCAGGGCAGGTTGCTGCTCACAGCTCTGCACACCACTGACTGGCAGGTTTGTCACATGACCGACAGGGTCTCCGATGACTGACAAAGCTAAGCCGCACTGAAGAATGCAGCAGGCCGCAAAACAACACGGATGGACAACATCACATAAGGGCAGATTGAGTTGTTACACACCACGACGCCAAGATTGCAGCTCAACAGGGCCTCAAAAGTTCACAGTCTCTTCCAAACACTGAAGCATATTGGGGCAGGGCAAAATGGGCTGGAAGGTGTGCGGGACAGTAGATTTTCCGCTCCGCATTGTTCCGACCCCAGGATTTCAGGAGGCCAGAAATTTAGACTGAAGCCTTGCCCGAACGACAGACACAGGGCATTGACAAAAGACAGGCTGACCGACTGGACTTCAGAACTGCAGGGCGTCAAAACTTCAGATTGATGGTGGACTGATGGCTGACCGACGGGCAGCTTTGCTGAAAACTGGCCGCTAAGGCCCCGAGATGGCTGCTGAAATAGAGATGGGAGACCAGGCTGCACTAGGGGCACGAGCAGGCAAAGAATGATTGCACTGTCAAACAAAAAAACGGCACTGCTGTACAAAAGAATAGCCAGCGCAAAACCTGAGGTGGTCAGGGTAAGTAAGATGGCAGTGGTCAAGCCAATTGGCAGACCTGCAGCTGAAAAAAAAAGGACCACTGCCAAGGGAAAGACTAGTGCAGAAGGACAGTGGTGACTTGACAGTGCCGTGACAAAAGAAAGTGCTGTGCACTGTGAAGTGCTGACAATGCGAACACCAGCAGGCAAATAGACAGACTGACCGCAGGGAGAGCACATGGCAAGACGGCAGCCGGCCCCGAAATTACTCACGGATTACCAGAGGCCGTCTGCTGCCAGCGTCGCAGAGCACGTTGATGGCGACGCCCTCGTGTGCCTCCACGAGTCTTTGAACGTGCTGGCGCAGCCAAACTCGATGACGGTGCTGCCGAACTTTCTGGTGCTGGGCGATGGCAGTGGAGAACTCGCTGATGGCACTGGAGAACTTGCCGGAGAACTCGCTGAACGCGCTGCCGAATGTTCTGTAGCTGCTGATGAACACGCTTGCGAAGCCGATGAGCGTTCGGGCGAAGTGGGCGAGGAGGTCACTACAACCTGTGCAGCAGGCAAAGCACGAACATGGACGATCTCAGGCACGACGTGTCTCTCCAAGGTGAGCTGTGCCACGTGATCACCAAGATGGATTATGAAGTCCTCATGCCCATGGTTGAACAGCACCACACCAACGACACCGCGATAGCCAGGATCAAGTACAGAATTGGCCACCTGCAGGTGATGTTTCCAAGCAAGCCCACTGCGCGGAGCAATACGTGCGTACATGCCCTCCGGTACTGCAATGGCGATGTCAGTTCTCACAAGTGCTTTACCACGAGCAGGCACCACATGATCATATGCACCGTATAGGGCACAGCCAGCAGCACCAGGCGATGAAGAGGGCAAAGTAGCATGCGCAGTACACTTCAAAACCAACAACTGGTTCGGCGCTGGAGCAGAGTCACCCATAATACAGGTAGTATGGCCCTGATTTGTAATACTTTCGGAGATGGGTGAGTCTATCTTTCTTCCCCAGTTATGGACTCTCCTGCTACTACCTTCGGTGTACGTTCTCTCAGACCTCCGCAAGCACCAAATCCAATGCCCAATGACAGAACAACAATTCTGATACTTGCTTGAAGTTGATCACGTTTGGTTCTGGAACTCCGGTTCATATTAAAATGGGGCCATACTGCAGAATTGCATTGGCAGTATGGCACAGAGTTTGACAAACCAATAATCACAAGCACTGCATGCTAATCAACAGTTTTGGATGTATGCGCAGTGCGCGTGTCTGCTGTGCGGTGCTGAGGGCCATTACAGAAGAGCCAACCTTCTCCCCAACATGAATGTGTACCAAAACCAGGTGTAAGGATCCGGGAATCACCACCAAAGGGTGAAAACTTGCACAGGTCCACAACGCAACAAAATGTAGAAAGACAGAAACTCTACAGGTGTAGGCCGAAAAGGCCCAACGCCGGGATAACCCAAGTCAACAAAATATGTGAGCCGCGGTGTAAAAGTCAAGTGATTAGGGCATGACCCATGTGAACAAAGGGTTTTGGATAAGAGAAACAATGAAAGTGTGCTTTGACGAGTGAAACACAATATCTGGCTAATTTTGATGGTGAATATGGCTAATTTTGAATGCCCAAACCATCACAGATGCTATCATCACGGCACAATGCCCCGGAGTGATGGTGTTTCAAAGAGCAGCACAAAAAAAAAAGCATAAGAGGTACTACTTCAGACATTAGGCTAGGGGTTTGGGGGATGAAATATCCCAAAACATCGGCCGCTTGCTGATACCATCGTGGGTGGGCCATTGGTCCCATCGGTCACCGCTCGAGACTGAGGTAGTTCCATACACCTCAACACGGCATTAGGGCAAGAAAGTCGCCAAGAACCAAACCCCCACCGCAACCTCCCACCATCACCCATCCACCCAAACTGGCGACCTCCCTGTCCCCATCGATGAAAGAAAAAGCAAGTTCATCTTTCTTTGTGTGTTAGACGTCCTATACCAATTTGGACAAGAACACTTAGTGAACTAGCACCATATGATCACATAACCGTGCACAAGTAACTCAACACCTGGGCTGGTGTTTGACTTTATTACATCTGCTCTTTGTGACGACGGACTTGTTTTTTTTTTTTGGTGTGTTTGTTGGTGTGGGATCCTATACCGCCCATTGTACTTGGTCAGTGAGTTGTCATTCGCGTTCCTTTGCTCTCAATGTCAATGAATTAGATGCAGTCCTTGAGTTCTGTTCTGGCTGCCTGCCATTGCTGAGCTCTTCAACCCCGTCGTGCACAAGAAAAAGTTTTGCAAAAAGCAACAGCATAACTTTGGAAATGAAGGTTCTCAGTTTTGAAATTGGCACTGCTGGGCAGTAAAGCATATAGTAACCTTTTCAACATTTGAACCCTCTTACCTTGTTGAGAAAAGAGTATGAGGTTTGAAAATCTTGCCTCCAGATTTCTTCAAATGAAATGGTCGAAGGCCAAAGAGGCTATCTCAAGGTAACCCCCTAAAGCCTCTTACCTCCAAAAGCTGCACCATGCCCCCCAGGACAACATCTACAGTTTTTGCCCTTTTTTGTGCTCCACATGCCTGTTGAGGTTGTGAGGGGATATGATTCCCCTTCTGTTCTTTTCTTATTTTCATTTCTCAGCATTTCTAGGCCTAATTCGTTCATTCGGCAAAATGACACAGGTTCAGGTTTTTTTGCAGGCCTATGGGGGCATTTTCGCACAGCGCCAAATATTACGGTGATTATCCAGGTAACAACCCTGAAAACCACCCACCTGCGGAAATCATGCACAATCAATTTAAAACTCAAAAATTCAAACATCTGATGCTTGCCATGGGTCCCAGGGACCTAAATTCTGCCCCCTATAGCCCCGTCCACTGCAGCAGCCATTCAATGACGTCCTTTCAATCTTCTGAACTTACTGAACTCCCGGTGGTGGAGAACAGCCAACTTTTCGCACAGCGCACGGTACGCCCCCTATGGTGGCCTGGACGATGCTTTTCACCCGAGAATCACCTGCAAATACCTGTTTCTTGTTTGACTTGCCATGAACGCCGTGACTGAGAAACATGACACTGTGTGTGTTCCCTTGCCACAAATGCAAAGAGCTACTGGGCATGCCAGCAGAACAAGACCACGGAGAAGGCAACAAAAAACAGCAACAGAAACATACACAGTTGTCCACATTGCAGTCAGTCAAATTCCAACCTTTTCTGACTTATGCCGATTTGCAATGAAGTGTCTCAAGCAGTTTTCACACAAGAAACATTTCCAATGGTCTCATGGCTTTATGTCTTAACATGCATCTCACATTCCAGTTGAGAAATTCTGAGATTGCACTTGCATAGGAACCAACGGAATATCCCCAATGTACAGACTGCAACGGCATGTGAAATGCACACTGCATATCAAAAGTCTTAGTGACAATGTCAATGGGGTTAATAGAAGGGTGGACAGCACTGGATGGCAAAGGGGTCAACAAAAAGGCAACAACAAACACACCCACCCCACCCCACCCCACCCCAGCCCCAACTAACCCAAGCCCAGGCAACAACATGCAGTCAGGAGAGTTGTACATAGAGCGACTGTCCTTCGAGGAACATAACAAATGTGATGCAGCACCGTCTTGGGCAGCAGGGCTGCCATGCATCAAAAAAGGGGGGGGTTCAACAAAAAGGCATGGAAGAGTTTTCACTCCAAGCTGATGAGGTGCAAAAAGTGAATCTGCAACCCCATCAGCTGCAGCTCTACGCCTGCAATACAAGAAGCCGGTAAAGGCTCTGCGCAAGGCTAGAGCAGCTGAATTTCACCGGTTGCACCCACAAACCCGGAGAAGAACAGATATGGGGTCACCTTGTTCTCCCGTTTTCATGTCAATTTATAGATACACCAGCCCTCCCGGGAGACATATACAACGGCATCCCCACCAATGCAAATCCGGCGTCAAAAGAGCTGCTGCGGATGGTCTTCACCAAGACCATATGAGGCCGAATCAGGTGGCGCACAACACCTTCAATGGCCCAAAACACAAACTATCTGTCAATTCCTGCCAAGCGCCAGGACAGTGTCAACCCAGCATCGCCAACAGCACGCGTCATAGACACCCACCCATGCGCCCTCACAGGCGTGCTGGGCGGCAAAAGACGACAAAGCAGTGACAACGGCAGAAAAACTTCTTCCCCCCACCCTTGTTGTGGCCCGAGCTACATGAGAGGGGAGCAGGGGCTGGACAGACTTGCGTTGTTTGCCATGCACACGTACACAGCAGCCAAATGCAAGGGGCATCGCCCATCGATTGTTGCAGTAAAACAAAAATGTGTGCAAGGTGCCAGTTGTTGCACACAAGTTGTTTCTTGGGGGGATATGTTTGCACAAACTATGACCACATGTTGGGGGGGGGGAATGTTATGGGGAGAAGAACAGTGCCCTTTGCCGAAGGGGATGGGCACTGGAAGACTGGAAAACTTGCACACCCCCGTGGGGGGGGGGGGGGGGGGCTTGCCCTTTTTGTCTTTACTCAAGGCGATCACTCTGCCTCGGGTTCACGTGTGAGTCCCCCGCAGCCCCTCGAGCGCTGCGGGCCGGCGGGTGCGCGTGCACGTGGCATACCCCAGACCTGCAGCGATGATGGGGGCTTTGGGGAAGTCATCACTTCATGGGACGAGCCCTCTCCAGCCCCGAAGGATACGAATGTAGACCCCTTCCGTCTGGCGATGAACCTGTCCACTCCACCCAAGAGTACCAGTTGGTGTGCCGCTGGGCAGTCAGGGGGGGGGGAGGGGAATTCTTGCAATCCCCATCTCATTTGGAGCTTCTGGAACCCCCGCCCCCCCCCCCCCCCCTGCGCGGGGCGTCCAATCAGTCCCTACATCGCTCCGCTCCATGGGCCACTGCGCCTCCCCGTCGGACCGGGGGCGGGGGGGGGGTGCACACAACACCCCCCCTCCCAAGGGGCTTGGGGTGTGCAGACAGGGGCTGTACGCACGAAGACTGGCTCCCCTCGCCATCGTCCGGGGATGGCAAATCAACCAACCCCTCCAAAAGGGGTGGACCCCCCCCCCCCTCCCGAACGCTGTCAACCTCATCAGCTCAGAAGCAGCAATTCAGTGCTTCGAGAAGGCCATACATCAGCACCCCCCATCTGCCCAAGCCTCCCCCAAACCATGTGCTTGGGCACCGCACATGCGAAGGGACTGGCTGGAGGCTGCTGCCTCGGACCCCCCCCCGTGCCCAGGGGGAGTGCAGTGGCCGGGGGGGCAGAGCACACGCAGCCCCTCAAAGAGTTGTGGTCGGCGAGAGGCCGTGAAGGAGGCCCCCGCCGTCCCCCCAGGGCCTGATCAGTGCAATGGCGCAGGTCATGGGGCACAGGGGCATGCCCTGGGTCAGGGATGGGGGTGAGCAAAAGGGTCACAAAGGGAAAAGGCCCCCCCACGCACACGGGCAGCCCCGGCGGCACCGCATCCCATCGAATCCCCGTCACACACCTCCGGAGCAGAGCCGGTCCTGTCGGCCACAGCCCCTGCACCGCCACCGGGGCTGTGCCTGCAGGAGCTGCACGGCGTGGGCACCCCCTGTGCCCACGCCGACGCACACCCTCCGGCAGCGCTAGGCACGCACCCCTGCAGAGTGCCGGCACAGGGCAGCGGAGGCTGGGGGTTCACGCTGAGGCGGACTGAGGCGGACGTAGGACAGGGTGCTGGGGTGTGTGGGCAGACCATACACCTTCGATGTTGTGGTTCGTGGTCATCCTGAAGGCAAGCACTGCACACCGGTGCCCTCTCACCCGTTGGGGCATGTTGTACACACCCAATGACAGCCACTGGCATGTTTGGCCGCACGATCCGGAAAGCTAGAGCTAGTACACCAGCGGAGGGAGTGGGAAGGATGAATAAGATAACGAGGGCTCAGAACGTCGTCCAGCCCTAACTAAGATTCAAGGCTTGATCCAGAATTGAGGGTTTGCGCCCAACTACACTACGCCGGCCCATTGCGCTTGGGACTAGCTCCTCCTTTCTGCTAAAATAGAGATTGCAGAAAGGTAGAGGCCACGTCCAGCGCAATGTGCTCAGCTCTCTGCTTCTCCACCACCTCTTCGTTATACCCCGGTCCACTGTCCTCTGGATTCACCCCCGTCGCGACTTCTGTTCCCGCTGGCACCTCTTGCCCCCTGCCCACGGTCCTGAGGTGCAGGGGTCTGCCCATGCCGTTGCACCTCCAGCCCATCCACTTGCACTTCCGCTCAGGCACGGGCCGTTGTGCATCTGTTGTCTCCATCAATTCCACATGCGGGTCCTCTGGGCTACTCTTGCACATCCTCATGGACATGTGGACCGCCAGCGGCGCGGGAGGGAGCGAGGGGAGTAGGCACACGCAGGGGGGGGGGGGGGGGGGCACACAACTCCTCCAAACACAGTCTCAGTGGCCGCCGCGACCCCAACACATGGCAAACTGCGTGAGCGGCATTCCTCTTCACGCGGTTTGAGTCTTTGCCAGTCAAAGATCAGCGACGTCGCTCTGATTCCTCAACACAGAGCCCTCACAGACCCGCTCCGCAGTCCGAAGGAGTACTGTTCTTCTGTTGCACACTTTGGGGGATTCGCATTCCGGAGGGAAGATGACCGGCGTTTGAGGGGGGGTTCGGCACTGCAGCGATGTGGGCTACGCCACGCACAATGCGTGGCGAGCGGTGTGGGGCGGCCTGGGTCTGGCCTGGAATGCCGGTGAGAGCCACCCCATCGGCTTTGCGGGCTTTGCGGGCATTGCGGGGCAGGGCCGTGCACCATCTGCCGCCCCCCCCCAACGTCATTGAACAGGCATAGCGCTGATGCCCCCCCCCCCCAATGTACACCTGCTGCCACACCCCCCGTGTGCACGCCGGGGCACATCCAGAGACGGGGGGGGGCACACACACCGAGGGCTGTGTGGTCAGCCCCTCCATCTGCAGTGCACCCCCCGCGGCTGTGTCCACACCTCCGGCCCATCAAAGACATGCAGAGGGGCATTGGCCGATGGGCCCGTGGACCTCTGCACTGCCCCTTGTCGGCCGCTGCCGTGTACCGAGAGAGAGAGAGGGGGGGGGGGGCGGGCAGACCCATGGGACATGGCAGACGGTGGGAAAAGGGTCAGGGACCAGGGGCCCAGGGGTCACTGGGCTGTGCCTCAGGGCCCGGCCCGGGGCCTTGAGGCGCTGCAGAGGGCCCCCCCGTCGGCGGCCCCCCCTCAATTCCGGACGGTGAGTCTGGGACGCCCGGCGCTCCAGACAGTACCCCCCCCCCCCAAATGAGGGCCCTCCCGCTTGTGTCCGGACCAGACCTTTGCTTAGCAACTGGAGGGGGGGGGGGGGGGGGGGTCATTTTGGGGCTGCCTCAGGACTGGCCAAGCCACCCACCCACCCAAGCTGACCCACCCACCCACCCACCCAGACCCCCCCCTACTCCCCCAGTAGGGGGGGGGGTCCCCCAGTCCGGGGGGGGGTTAGTTCAGCCTGCATCATATGTCAGTCAATTGCATACTGAAAATTTTGCCAGAGCATCAGGGACCTAAAATTTGAGAGTGCCGGACCCCGGGTTTGAACCCACGCCTGCGCGATAACAGTCTAGGATTTTACCACTGGACCACCAGCCGTTCCAGCAGCGGTTTGCTCAAGTACTTTGTAGAGTCTGCCATCTGTTTTTTTTATCAGAAGAAATGTCTTTGCACCTGGAAACACAGGAAACAGCAATACAACTTACCCTACCCACCCACCCACCCACCCACCCACCCAGACCCCACCCCCCCCCCTGGGGGGGAGTAGGCACCTTGGGCCAAATTGCCCAAAACCAAACTAACCCACCCACCCACAGGCCACGGACCCACCCACCCACCCCCCCCCCCCCAGTCCAGTCGGACCACCCTTAAGCAAAGGTCTGGTCCGGACTCACAGGGCCCAAGGGCACGCCAGCGTCATGCCCCCGGGACCGCCCTCCCCCCTCCGCCACAGAACACTGCGGCGGTTGGGAGGGGGGGGGGGGATTAGGGGCTGGCGGTCACTCAGGGCTCCGCCGCTGCCGGCGCCCGTGGCATGGCCCAGTGCAGCGCGGCCACGGCACAGCGCACGAGGGCCTGAGGGCGGGGCACACACCCCCCAATGCCCCAGGCCAAGGGCCATGTGGAGGGCCGTGTGCGGCTGAGGCCCCGGCCATCACTTCTTCTTCCCCGTGACTCCAGCGCGGCCGGTGTTGGGCAGTGTGGGCAGCCTGAGGCAATGAGGAGAGGGGGGCATGGAGGAGGGGGGGCACACAGGCAACCCCCCCCCCCCCCCCCCACACACACACGGAGGACGTGACCCAGGGGGCCCTTGCGGAGGCGCTGGGGGCTGAAGGTTCAGAAAGAGGCTTTTGGGGGGGGGGATGGGGGTGAACCGGGTT
>CAXIWF010001775.1:0-20351 GCA_964036045.1 Eutreptiella sp. 'Long Island Sound 2002' | reverse complement strand
CAGCTTACTCGGAGCGCACTCCAACTTCGACGCAAACCTGGATAGCCCATTGCCGCGGCCCCGAGCAGAAGCAAAGCACAGTGTGAGAGACAATGCAGATTCGGTGGACTCGTTCAAGAAGATGATGCGCGGAGAGCAGCAGCGGCGCGGCAGCTTCAAGGACGAGGAGGACGATCAACAAGATGCCGGCAGAGACCGCACCATGCTCAGCTCCATACGCACCCTGGATGGCACCATGGAGTCTTTCCTGCCCCAGCAGCAGGAGCAGCTTCTCGAGCACAAGTTGGACCAGCAGCTGGGTGACTTGCTGTCCACAACGCTCGACAGCGATGGTGACTTGCTGCTTCGGGACAGCAGCGGGGGAGGACCGGACGAAGACGATGCGGTGCGGCGCAGGGCTGACGAGTACGAGCGCAAGGCCAGAGCGCAGGCAGAGCTTTCTGCCAAGCAAAGCGCCGCCGCTGGCGATGATCGTGATGATGGCGATGACACTGTAGAGCAGTTTGAATACTCAGCACATGGCTCACCCGAAATGAGTAGGTATAATTCATCGTCCAAACTTTCTGAGGGCGGTTCGGCGTCGCTGTTCGAGGGACTCGCGTCTAGCGGCGGTGGAGGTGGTGGCAGCAGCGGCGGCGGTGGCGGTAGAGGCGGTTCAGCAGGGCACCACGAAGGATTCGGGGACGAAAGCAGTGTAAACTCGCTAGCACTTTCGGACTCGAATAACTTGGAGGATGATATTTAGATCTGACGTAATTCTTTTGAGTAAATATCTTAATGTCTTGGACATTTTGTGACCATCGTAGAGGTACTTAAGCATTTTGCTGTGGATATTAAAGTGAGCAAGAGTTTCATTTGTTTATGTAGAGGACATATCTCCATTAATATGCTCTCAAGCACTTATTTTCTATTGTGGACCACAGGTTGTGAACCCTAGTGAACACTTAAAATCAGCGACCAGCTTTAAGTGAAGAAGAAGGAGCGAACAACTTCAAGAGAAGTGCTCTGTAAGCAGTACTCAACGCTTGGAGTTTTCCGACTATGTGCTGTAGTGCGCCGGAAACGATTTCCTTTCCTCTAAGTGCTTGCAATACTCTTCGCAGCGAGCCCACCACCACCACTGCAGCGCCCGAACCTGGCCGCGCATCTTCTCCTACACCTCCTACACCACCGCCCTGCACAGACCACTCGGGGGAGGCGTGCGAATCAATACTCCCGAAAATAGCGGCCAGTTCAACAGTGCTCCCTTCTGGAGTGCCGTTGGATACCGTGCAGGTGCGGGCTGGCCCCTGCTTGCTTTCAAGAGTGCATCTGTCTATTCTTTGAAGAGGAACAAGTTGCCGGCCCGAGTCAGCCGGTGGTGCCCGTAGCCCGAGGCACAGAAACAGTCCCGCATCAATGGCCGCATATGCACAAGAAGCTATAATCAGGAAAACCAATGCGGTGGCAGCATGCAACCGGGCAACATTACCATGGCGCACTCCAATCCAACCCTTGGGCTTTAAACCACTAGCGGCCCTAATTTTATAACCAATGCCAGTGCAGCATTCTCTAGCAGTGGATGGATCTTCGATACCATACTTGCTCTGCTCTTCAACGGATGCCAGCTTTGCATTTGCATCTATTGATTCTAACGACACCAGGGCAGCCACCGCCGCATCGATGCCTTCCGCTCCACCTTCACTCGCAGCTCCTTCCATCGGCGCAGCCACCGCCGCATCGATGCCTTCTGCTCCACCTTCAATCGCAGCTCCTTCCATCGGGGCAGCCACCGCCGCATCGATGCCTTCCGCTCCACCTTCACTCGCAGCTCCTTCCATTGGGGCAGCCACCGCCGCATCGATGCCTTCTGCTCCACCTTCACTCGCAGCTCCTTCCATCGGCGCAGCCACCGCCGCATCGATGCCTTCTGCTCCACCTTCACTCGCAGCTCCTTCCATCGGCGCAGCCACCGCCGCATCGATGCCTTCCGCTCCACCTTCACTCGCAGCTCCTTCCATCGGCGCAGCCACCGCCGCATCGATGCCTTCCGCTCCACCTTCACTCGCAGTTCCTTCCATCGGCGCAGCCACCGCCGCATCGATGCCTTCTGCTCCACCTTCACTCGCAGCTCCTTCCATCGGCGCAGCCACCGCCGCATCGATGCCTTCTGCTCCACCTTCACTCGCAGCTCCTTCCATCGGCGCAGCCACCGCCGCATCGATGCCTTCCGCTCCACCTTCACTCGCAGCTCCTTCCATCGGCGCAGCCACCGCCGCATCGATGCCTTCCGCTCCACCTTCACTCGCAGTTCCTTCCATTGGCGCAGCCACCGCCGCATCGATGCCTTCTGCTCCACCTTCACTCGCAGCTCCCTCCATTGGCGCAGCCACCGCCGCATCGATGCCTTCTGCTCCACCTTCACTCGCAGCTCCTTCCATCGGCGCAGCCACCGCCGCATCGATGCCTTCTGCTCCACCTTCACTCGCAGTTCCTTCCATCGGCGCAGCCACCGCCGCATCGATGCCTTCCGCTCCACCTTCACTCGCAGCTCCTTCCATTGGGGCAGCCACCGCCGCATCGATGCCTTCTGCTCCACCTTCACTCGCAGCTCCTTCCATCGGCGCAGCCACCGCCGCATCGATGCCTTCTGCTCCACCTTCACTCGCAGCTCCTTCCATCGGGGCAGCCACCGCCGCATCGATGCCTTCTGCTCCACCTTCACTCGCAGCTCCTTCCATCGGCGCAGCCACCGCCGCATCGATGCCTTCTGCTCCACCTTCACTCGCAGTTCCTTCCATCGGCGCAGCCACCGCCGCATCGATGCCTTCTGCTCCACCTTCACTCGCAGCTCCCTCCATCGGCGCAGCCACCGCCGCATCGATGCCTTCTGCTCCACCTTCACTCGCAGCTCCTTCCATCGGCGCAGCCACCGCCGCATCGATGCCTTCCGCTCCACCTTCACTCGCAGCTCCTTCCATCGGCGCAGCCACCGCCGCATCGATGCCTTCTGCTCCACCTTCACTCGCAGCTCCTTCCATCGGCGCAGCCACCGCCGCATCGATGCCTTCTGCTCCACCTTCACTCGCAGCTCCTTCCATCGGCGCAGCCACCGCCGCATCGATGCCTTCTGCTCCACCTTCACTCGCAGCTCCTTCCATCGGGGCAGCCACCGCCGCATCGATGCCTTCTGCTCCACCTTCACTCGCAGCTCCTTCCATCGGCGCAGCCACCGCCGCATCGATGCCTTCTGCTCCACCTTCACTCGCAGTTCCTTCCATCGGCGCAGCCACCGCCGCATCGATGCCTTCTGCTCCACCTTCACTCGCAGCTCCCTCCATCGGCGCAGCCACCGCCGCATCGATGCCTTCTGCTCCACCTTCACTCGCAGCTCCTTCCATCGGCGCAGCCACCGCCGCATCGATGCCTTCCGCTCCACCTTCACTCGCAGCTCCTTCCATCGGCGCAGCCACCGCCGCATCGATGCCTTCTGCTCCACCTTCACTCGCAGCTCCTTCCATCGGCGCAGCCACCGCCGCATCGATGCCTTCCGCTCCACCTTCACTCGCAGCTCCTTCCATCGGCGCAGCCACCGCCGCATCGATGCCTTCCGCTCCACCTTCACTCGCAGCTCCCTCCATCGGCGCAGCCACCGCCGCATCGATGCCTTCTGCTCCACCTTCACTCGCAGCTCCCTCCATCGGCGCAGCCACCGCCGCATCGATGCCTTCCGCTCCACCTTCACTCGCAGCTCCTTCCATCGGCGCAGCCACCGCCGCATCGATGCCTTCTGCTCCACCTTCACTCGCAGCTCCCTCCATTGGGGCAGCTAAAACCTCATTTTCGGTGCCTTCTACTTCGACAGTGACCGATGTCAGAGCGAGATTATTTAAAACAAAGTCATCCGATATTTCTTCCAGAATGCTACTTAGCAAGTTGACCCTTACTGGTTCTTGAATTTGCGCCGGTTGCTGTTTTGCTAACTCTTTAAGTGGAGAAGGGGAAGGCCTGGTGCGACAACCTGTATCTGCAGCGCTTAGACTTCCACCATCACTTTCGGTATCAGCACTCCACAAGGCAGCTGCAAGCTGCTTGTCTTGAAGAGTAGAAAGCTTGCTTGGTGTAAGAAGTTCCCTGCACTCAATAACTTCACAGTCCTTACACATCCTCAAGCGGGTGGCCTCACTATCTATCATGTACACGCCGGCGGTGCAGCATGCTCCACAACAAATCTTGTTGCATCCATTGCACGAATAGCGAAGTTGCTCTTTGCAAATAGAAACTTGACAGATGTGACAAGTCATTTCATCCCAGCCATTATCTTGTATGTTGGCCTTACTTTCAAAAGGTTGAAGCCGCTTCTGACTACCGGAAGAAAATACTTCTTCCAAAATAAGGGTGGTGGGGGGAGTGAACGGATTTAAGGCAGATGTGACTGAGCCTTGAATTTTGTGCCTACTGCAACTATTTAAAGTACTTGCTGTGTCGCAGCAATCACTTTCCGAATCAGCCGACCAAACCGCAGCAACGTCATCAGGGTTCATATTTTCCAATAACCCCAGCTTAGTTGGCGTAAACATCCCATTCTGCCGACTACCAGCTTCCTTGCTACCACAGTACTTGCATATTTTTTTCCGAATTATCGAAGACCCATCGACATAAAGTCCAACCACACTGCACTGTTTGCAGATATCGGTGTTGCAATCGCTACATTTTATGATTTCACCCCAATGCTGGTGTTCATTATCGTTAGATACTTCTATTGGTCTTGGGTGTAAGATTTGCTGAGTTTGCCCAAAACGAACCTTCATTGCGATTGCATGTAACTTGTCAATAGTGTTAAGCAATATTATTATTCCAGACCTGTAGTGAATTAAATAGGTTTATATTACTGAGATATACAGCACATCTGCTGGGAAGTGAATTAATTTTAAATTTACCAGTAAATTCAGTGCCCGATTTATGAAAAATAAACAATTGAACATAATTTTTTCCCTGCTCGGGCACTGAAAATAATCTATCCGTTACAAAAATTATTTGTGACCGTTGGTAAAATTATGTTGGCAAAGTCCTGCGAGCATGTCATAGTCTCGTTACTCCATAGACCGATGAAAGTAGGGTTTACAAGCTCTACTCAAAGTTTGGGTTTTTAGCCCAAACATAGCATACTCGGGAGCAGTGGGCCAGCAACTGGGGTAATTTAATGCAAATGGCCGCCATCATGGCGCGGGGTCCGGGGCAATTCCAACTTCAAAGTAAATTCTATGCCATGATGCAGTACAAGTCATGATCATCATGACTTAGGTTTAGGTTAGGCCTGTATCATGATAATACAAGCCTAACCTAAACTATATGACTAAATATAAACTGCATCTTTAAAAAAGCAAGCAGTTTAAGGCTATAAATTTATTTATTTATAGTAGAAAGTACAATACTATATATAGCACGTGCGGAAGTGTGTGTGTGTAGGGGGGGTGCGACAATAGGCCTTTCATCAAGGAGAGTCTAATGATGGTCTATATAGACGAACTATGTGCACAATGAAATTTTTTAGCCCTTCTTGAAAAGGAATGGAAAAACTTTGCGCAGACTATTCTTCAAGCCTGTGAAAAAAGATCTCAAACTGAAGAGAAGTTGCTTCACAGCACTGTCCTTGAAGGAGGCTTGGAGCCTTGGAGCTCCGAGGATGTGTTGGCACCTGGCACGGCATGCACCGCATCATCAAATGGGTAAGAAAGAACCGACATAATTGAGCTTTGGACTGTTGCAGAGGTTGGTTCAGTAGTGATTATATGGTTAGGAACATTCTTGGTCATATGGACACTCGGTCTAGAAAGAACTGGCTTTGACGGGCCAGTCAACAAAGCGCGGTCAGCAGGTGCGTTTCCCCCGAAGAAAGCAATCACAATAGCACAGAAAAATGCTGAAAAAAGCGTCATATTCCAAAAACTGAGAGCATTTCCTCGGTGATGGGAATAAAGCTCAACAGAAAACTCCTTCTTGTCAGCATAGCTTTCTTCGGTGCTACATACGATGTTACAATCCTGAGTGACTGAGACATCTAACTCTCCATCAATGGGAACTTTTGCCTCTTTAGATGTCTTCAAAGATCGCTTAACGGGACGATTCCCTGCATTAAATTTATGTTTAAAACAATTTTTAGTATATTTAATAATAGTTGGTGTGAGTTTTATGGTTTGGTTCAGTACCTATATTGGGTGGTGCATTCTCATCCACAGGGACATTTTCTTTCTTGGTAAATTTGTCGCCAATCTTTTCCTTCATGAGTGTACTATTCACTGTGGCTACTCGACGCGGCGACCACATTCTGTCAATATTTTTTAAGATTAACATTATGTAATTCATTAAAATTATAAAGAAGGCGCTTTAAATGCAGGTTAAATGGTCAATATGAGGAAGAAATGCAATGGAATGTGCTTTCGGTTACCTGCTATTAATTGCCCCGTAAGAATTCAGCATCGTGATTACAGCAATGTTAAGCTGAAAATGACAAATTTGCGAAAAAAAATAATTAACTTTCTCTGGTAAATATTATGGAAAGTAACCTTTACTATCATAAACTACTTCGAATTTGATGATGTTGTAAGTTAACAGATTTTTCCAAGACGAACGAAAAGCAGTAATTTTTTGTCGCAAAAATATGACCGTTAGAAAATCAACGAGTTGTCATTTTCCGCTGCAAGTTCAATATCCCGAATTTCCAACGGGTTGTCCGAATGAAAATAAATTTACTATCTCCCACAAAAATTCTCATACGATACAAGATACAAACCTAGAGTTCCTGGAGTTCTAGCAACAATGAAAAGTCAAGAAGCTCAGCTTTACTGAAATGATAGTATCAGACTGATTAAGAGTTAAGATTTTAAGTTACGAGCACATGGAGCTTAATAGTAAACTTAACGCATGCTCAAGTTGCTCAGCCAAATTTTCTATACTTCTCATAAAATGCCAATGCTATGGATGTAGAAAGGTGTACTGCCCCAACTGCAGTTCGATCAGTATTGATTTAGTGGCAGGAACTTTTGTTAGAAGAAGAAAATGTGTCACTTGTTGTTGCATAAAAATCAAAGTGCCAAACGAAAACCAAGCTCCTGTTGAGAGTGAAATAGGTAAAAACCTTTTATCCGCCTATACACGAATCAAGAAAGAGCAAATGGGAAATATTCAGCAGAAGTTAAGACCAAAGCCAGCAGAAAAGTTGGATGCTGGTAATAAAGCTCTTGCACCACAGCCGAACTCTACTGCTCATGAGATAATGAGAGTTGAAGAATCTGTTAATATTGACATTATGAGTCATTTGAGCACTGCAGCTCGTGGACCTTCGAAACAATCTATTGATACTGAAAATCAAGCAGTGGGATTGAAGTGGTCTTTAAGGCAAAAAAAATCATGGCCGATTATTTGCGCTATAACGTTTCTTTTGGCTTTACTCATAAACAAATCAAATACATTTTATGAAAGGGTAGAAATCAATGGCGACTTTTCCATAGGCCCGGCAACAGTGGTCTCTACTAATGATCACCATACTAACACTAAATATTCACCTCAACGAATTTTATTACAGTGCCAGTATGGGGAAGGATCACAAAAGCCGCAAAGTACAGGACAGACTAATGATTCTATCGATAAACTGAAATCGAGGGGCGATTTTACCGACAGAAAAACTTCCAAAAATATCATTTCCCGCTTAAACAATTCGCACTGGTATATTGCGCTGACGGCCTGGATTCGCAAGAAAGCCAAAGGCATCGGAGATATTATGCGGATATCAAAAGATAAAATCACCAAGCATTTCAGGAAAAGATTGCAAAAATGATGACATTGCTCGGTTAATCATTTACCGGATTAAGCTGTAAATAATAAAATTCGTACGGAAATTATTTATTGAGTAGTGTCTGCTAAAGCAGCGATTTGCTTGTATGGGTACAAGGATTTGTGTCCATCGGACCAATCCACAGAAATAGCATATCGCCCAATCGGTGCGATAGCTGTTGCTCCGACCGATTTGGGCACTGATTCTTTATCAAGCAGGCTGCGTCCGGTAAGCTCTTCCACACACACTTTAAAAGCAATGCCAAAACAAAGAAACATAAAGTTAGAATTAATAAGGACACACCTTTTACAATTAATAATAAGTGCAACAGTAGTGAAGGAAGTCATAGTACTGATGCGTTATCATCATCATCAACATCACCACCACTATCACCACCATCACCGTCATCATCACCAGTCTGCAATGAGGGCATGCACGCAAGCACGCACGCACGCACGCACGCACCTGCACAGCGGCAATCACAGCGCAAGTCATATGCGGGGAAGGTCGCCTCTCCGAACTCCATCCGGCAGTCCTCCACTCGGAAGCGCAGCGGTGGGGGCGCCACGGCCTGCTCTGCCAGACGCCGCACTTCACGCTGGACCCCACGCGCCAGCTCTGCAAAGGCGACACCCAGTGCAGAGGACGGGTGCGTCAGAACGTAGGGATGCCCACTGTCGCCGCTGAGGGCCACCTCTGGCAGCAGCGGCAGCGAGACTAAGATCTCCACGCCCCACATGTCCCGTAGGCGCTGCAAATGGCCTGGCCCAAACACACGAAGCGGCTGCCTCTGGCGCTCTACTGCCTCACGGATTAATGCCGAGGCAGTTGCAGCTTGATCATCTTCACTTGAAAGGAGCGCTTTGGCCACGTCTGCTCCTACGCCATCAAAAAAGTTTTTGTCGAAACTGTAGGTAGAAAACTCAGCCATATTCTCCACTACAGCAATGCTTGGCACATTAACAGTGTCAAACATATCAATGCCTTTCACAACATCCACGAAACTAAGCTTTTGTGGAGTCGTGACGATAACCGCTGCAGTGATATTCATGACCTGCGCCAAGGTGAGCTGTATATCTCCCGTGCCCTACAGTAGATAAATATTAATCGTACATAACGGGCAATAATACATAACCGATTAAATGAGAAAAAAATATGATGTGCGGCACAGAAAAGTTGACGTTATGCGATTCAATTGACATAATAAGGTGCAGTAAACTATTACGCAATAACAGACATGGTTCTGCAAGGAGCATCAGATACTCATGCAACAAACGAGTCGGCATATTATGCAATAAATTAATTGTCATATTATACAATGAACGGGTTGTCTCATTCTGTGTTTTGATTGGCAACTGGAATATATATTCAACAGTGACATGAGATAGAACGCACAACAGAGCAATATAACTGGATAGTCATTACAGTGCAAAGCAATATAATTGGAACATGCATAATATTTTTAATACTGACCGGTGGCATATCAATGATTAAATAATCCAACTCTCCCCACTCAGCAAGCGAGACAAACTGGTTCAGGATCTGAGAAAACAAGAACAGGATATGTAGATAATAAAATTAACTAAGATTGGTAATCTTCACAGTGTGAAAAAAAGGTAGAAAATATGGCGTACCTGATTCACCATAGGCCCCCTCATTATGGCTAGACACCAGCGGCGATATTTCAAAAAAATAGACGAAGGAAATGAAAAAATGTGTGCGATTAACATCATAGTATCTTGCAGAGCATTAAAACATGGGAATACCATCCATTATGTACCTGCCCCTTTATTTATGAAGCCCAAGCTCAACAACTTAACACCCCGATATTCTAAAGGAACTAATCGGTTAGCCGAATACAGAGGCGTTCTTGTATTAGGCGATGTCATTGTGGGAAGGCTCGGTCCATAGATATCAGCATCGAGAATACCAACTTTAGCTCCTGCCTGCTGCAAAGTATACGCCAAATTCACCGAAACTGTTGATTTACCAACTCCACCTTTGCAGCTACTAACAGCAATGATATTCTTAACCCCGTCTAATCCAGATCCAGTATTGGCGTTCGCTTTGATTGTCGGTGGCTTGTCAGCGAGCAATGTAATTCGAATATCTTTTACCCAGTCTATCATTGATATTTCAAACAAGCAAAGCTTTTTAAGTTCATCAGCAACAGCAACATTAGATTTGCTGAGGATTAAATCTAATTCCACATCCGATCCCTGTACGCGAATGCCACCTACAATCCCGGAGCTAATTATGTCTGTTCCTTTATTAGGATCAATAATGGTAGAAATTTGGCTTTTTATTAAGCTTATTTTATCATTGTTGTCACCATAAAGCAAGTCACTTTCCTCAGAACTATGCTCATATAGCCTAAACGCCTGTAATTTGATACGCTTTTCCGGTGAAATGATGCCACGAAAAGAGCCTCTGGAGTCACCGATAAAACCAACAGGGTGAGTTGCTGTAGTGAAGGGCCTGCCAGCACTCTGCAATAATAGCCCACTACATTTGTCCCAAGGCTTAATATTGAGAATCAAAATGAGGCTATATACAAGCATCATTATATTGAAACTACCGGTATCGTAATCGTGCTGCAACCAGAGCCAAATTTACTACTCGTATCGCAAACAAAAAGTCTTTCCCACGAAAGACGAGCTTATCACAGCAATTGTCACTTCAGTTCTGCAATCTATTGCTCATTCAGCGCTTTGATTGTGTGGAATCCCTGGAATCTCACTGCACTCGAGTTTTATCTAAAGTTAAGTCATAGAATTCTATCTTAGATGGTGTGTGTGTGTTTGGTTACTCAAGCAGTTAAATACATTACGCAGAAAAGCTGCTATACTTAACGCTCATAAACCCGGAGCGATGATGGAATAAATTTTATTATCAATTCTGGAATTCATTTAGGAAATTCCGACTACACCGGCGGGTCCTAAAGATGTTCAACCCTGGAAAGTTTCCAGGGTTTCTGCTTTTTATAAAATTTATGATGCTTCGGCAAGTAAACAAAATCTATCAACCAAATACCGGTAGAGTAGTATCCTCAAGGTCCTAATTACATACGCCATCTTTCGATTGAAGGGCAGTTACTCCAAATATTCCTGCTGATGCTTTGCTTGTTATCCGTCTTTCGCTCGGCGCATTGAGCTTATATAAGAACGATGATTTGTGGCGATCAATCCAAATTGCAAAAAAATGAGGATGATAGTGTTAATAAGGATCAAGCCAACAAACAGCCAAGGAGAAATCCCCATATTCCGCCAATGAGAAAGACTTTGGCGATCACAGTTGCAAGTCTTCAAGGAATTGAAGTGAGTATTGAGCTAAAGAACGATATAGTTATGACTGGCACACTTGAAGACTCTGACAGCTTCATGAACTGTATTCTAAGCAAAGTGATAGTGACTCGCTCGAATGGTGAAAAAGAAAGAAACGAAATAGCTCGAGTGGCTGGCTGCAAGATAAGATACATTCATTTGCCTCCCCCGCTTAAAATTTCTGCCCATTTATCGGATTTTACTAAGAAACTGGATAGAATAAAGCAGCGTCACCGGCCTTCTATCATTAAAGAGAAAGCCCCTCAACGAGTGGAAATCGCCACCCCGGAAGAAAAGCAAATTATTCTCACGAAATCCAACATTCTCGATGACGATGCACCCCATAGAAATGACTAAGCGCAACCCAGATTAGCGCTTGCCCTCAATTTATATGCTCCAGTTATTCCATCCCGCATGATGTAAAAAGTATCGGTGGCCATATCATGGGAACCGACACCCATGGCTACAGCTTCAGCGGTCTTTTTTTCCCCACCAGATCAAGTGTTGTCTCAAACTACAACATGGCATAGGGGATACCCATGCTGCTACTGAGCGTTCTACTTTATCTGTCCGCTTCCCTTCCGCAGATAAAGTACCATTATGACTTATAAAAGCAACTAGCCGAGCGCGGCTGGTTGCTTTCATAAATGGCCAGCGCGGGATGCGAGGAATTCACTTGGAGTCTGAGCCACTATGAGTCTCACTTGGAGTCTGAGCCTTTATGAGTCTCACTTGGAGTCTGAGCCTTTATGAGTCTCACTTGGAGTCTGAGCCTTTATGAGTCTCACTTTCATAGAAACATGCTGATCGCCAGCAAGCGGAGGAGGGCTATTGGCTTGTTTACTAACCTTGCATAACTGGGCACCTTGATATATTGTTTTAATTACTCGCATTATATCGTTAAATTTACCCGTCGTTGATTTCATCCGCTTCGAAATATCAAACTCTGATTGCTTTCTCTATAGATAAAATATCACAGTAACTAAATTTAGAGATAATGGCCGCATCCGGCGGTTGAGGAACGGCATATTCCTTCATTCAATCCTGGCGTATTCCAGCACTGGTCACCTAATATACTAGTTGTATTGCTGGTACCATACTTCTACCTGCGTTCGAACATAGTTGATGCGTCGGAGCCTATTACACCCGGTTAATTTACCATGGGCTAAAGCACGGGTATTTACCCTCAGGCTACTAAATTAACTGGTAATTTACATGTAATATCTCAATCTTGTCTTATTAATTCGTGTGCGTAATTTACTGTGAATTTACTCGGCAATTTTCAACAGACGGTCTGTTGGAAATTGCCGAGCAATGTGCGATACAGTATGTGACTATCATGAAATGCATAGGACGCTTTATTGATAGAAATTCTTTCTTGGTTGTTGATTTCAATATATTGTAAGTTGATACTCTGAGCTACAGCTAGCAATGCTGCAATTGCCATCGCCATAACACAATTACTGAGTATGAATGAACGATTAAACACCGAATAGCAACGCAGCAGCCAGCTTGTGATTTTAATTATAATATTATTGAGCCTGAAGGCGGCAGGACTAACATTGCGCCGGACTCCATACTGTGGCACCCATCAAGTGTTTTCTCATCGAGATAGATACGAGATAATGCAATAAACTCAACTATTTATTGATGGGCATTAAGTATTTGAATCACTAGAAATATTATCTTTGAGCATAATAACACTATCACCATCGCACTTATCACAAGTCCGTTCCATCACAATAAAATTGTACAGAGATTTGACTGTTCCTTGACCATTACAGCCTGGGCATATTTTATATTGTTCCAAGCGAGTAGTACCACTTTCCACTGATTTCGAACATTCCTGTATTTCTAAATTATGTGACGAATGATTAGTGTTTTCCGAAGGCACAGTTCGATATTTGTTACGCAGTGCCATTAGATCTACACCTGCTCGCCGTGACGCCAAAGCTAAAGTTTTGTCATCTCTCGGCAAAGAGTTCATTGAGTCCAAATAAAACTTGTTATATGGGGATCCTATTTTGACTTCAGTTTCGTTGATTCTTACGGCGTACGCAGCTTATGATAGCAAATGTGTAAACTTATTACGAGTTAATAAGAAGGAACTTATTATCTGATGCGTACGACGCAATCACCTGCTGCTGGTGAAACGTCTCATGGGTCTCCTCAACCCCGTGCTCAGGCTGTTCGTATCTGCTGCTCAACTCCAGGAACTGTCACACCCGAATATACCAGCAGAGACTCTACGATTTGCACAGCTTTACTCGTAAATTTGTTTTTTATGGTAATTTATTATATTTACGAGTAAGCTACAGGTGTATTCTGGTATTTTGGGTAAGTTTATCCCAGTGTATTCCAGGTATTCATGTAGCAGGTATTTCTACTTTCTTGTATTGAACTGCTAGTATCGTTACTCATACCGGATTCCTCGATTTGGTCAGACCAATTAAGCCAGGCGATTATTGTCGGCTTATGATTGCACGGTTATTTACAATAGGATTTTGCTGCATTATGCTTCGCCAGAGTATGGGATATCTGTCTCATATCCTGCAGATTAATTTGGTTAAATCACCTCTATTTATACCTCACACTAGAGGGCGCGGCGCTCGATATCGGCTAAGAACGAATCGACATGCCACAAACATGCCCCCCACATCCGGGAATAGTGTTACTCCAAAGAAATTCAATCCGTTTCCTTTTCACTATCATCAAGAATTAATAATTCGTATTGATGATCTTAACAATCTTGGAGTGGGAATTGGTCGTCAGACTTTACAGGATGGAAAGAAATGGGTGATTATGACTCCTCTTACTCTCCCTGGGGAAGAAGTCTTAGTTCGTATATACCGAAATTTCCCAAACTATAGTGAGGCTGACCTTCTTCAAGTATTAAAGCCATCTGCTCAAAGAATTGAACCACAATGCAAATATTTTAGCACTTGCGGTGGTTGTCAGTACCAAATGATGACAATTGAGTCTCAAAGAGAATGGAAGAGGAACCAGGTTGTGTCTTTATTGAGTCGTCTTGGTGGTTTGAGCACCATATCTGTGAATCCAGTCATTGGGACAGAAGAAGTATTCTTTTACCGGATGAAAATAACACCTCACTATGGAGCACCCAGAGGAGATGCTGAAATTTCCGTAGGTTTTCAGAAGCGCGGTTCGAGGCAGATTGTCGACATCGACCAATGCTTGATCGCGACAAAGGCAATCAATGCTAAGTATGCATCTGTAAGGGAAACACTAAGCTCACAACTCCGCGAGAAAAAATCGAAAAAAGGAGCTACCTTGCTGTTTCGTGAAGCAGATTCTGGCCACGTAGAATCAGACTTCCGCCAGATCATCACTCAGACAGTAAACGAAGTCGAGTTTCAGTTTAAGGCTGGCGAGTTTTTTCAGAACAATGCTTATGTACTGCCACTCATGGTCAACCATGTAGTAGAGCAAGCGCGGGGGCGCGAGTGCGAGTACCTGATCGATGCGTATTGCGGCGCGGGACTCTTCTCATTGTGCAGTGCTCCATATTTTGTTCAAGTATACGGTATTGAGATAAGTCAACTCTCTATCGATGCCGCCTCTCGGAATGCTAAGATTAATGGAATAGAGAACGCGAAGTTTCTGTGCGGCTCGTCGGAGAAGATATTTGGATCGGCCCAGGTACAGGCGCTGCCAAGAGATAAAACTGTCATAATTGTAGACCCGCCCAGGAAAGGATGCGACCACGTGTTCCTAGACCAGCTGTTTGCATTCAGGCCGAGAAAGATTGTGTACATGTCGTGTGATCCGGCCACCCAAGCACGAGACTGCAGAATCATCACCACAGCAGGATACACCGTCACTGACGTCACTCCATTCGATCTTTTCCCTCAAACAAGACACATAGAGAACTGCATGACTTTCGAGAGATGTGATCATCATCGTACTCATAATACTATGAGTACGATGATAGGTCAACAATAACTATGATAACTTGACTGCTAACGAGCTTTAAATTTCACTTATATAGTTCTGCCAAGACATTTATCGCAACCCATTATGTTATTTCACTTGAAGCAAGAATTCTGCCATGTAGCTCGCAAAGGGGCACGCCGCAGCTAACACAGTGACAAACAAGATCTATAGAGCATAACTTAAATCATCGTTATTTGAAAAGGTGAGGTGGCGTGGCGGTAGTGTAGTAGTCGGATGGTAGACCCCCTCTTTCTCGCATATATCGCCAGAAGCCTGGGGGGGGGGGGGGTCTAGGTGAAGCGCTTGTTCTTCTGCATCTGCTTGATGGTGCTGCTGTTCTGAGTCACGTTGGCGCGGCGGGTCTTCTGGGCGTGGAAGAAGGCCAGGCTCTCTGGGTCGTTGGCTAGTACGCGCTCGATCTCGAGCTTGTCAAAAGCCTCCTGGTCGTCTAACTGGTCAAACCCTCCCGCACCAGCACCAGCGCCTGTATCCCCAAGCTGGGTGCTGCCACCAAAGTCTCCAGCACTGCTTTTGAAGTCTGGAGATTTCTGCGCCGAGTGCTGCGGCGACCTAGCCCCATACGCAGCGCTCCACTGAGAAAATGCCCCTGCAAGCTGCTGCTTCAAGTCGTTGGCTTGTCCCTGGGCATTAGCAGCTTGGTTCTTGTACTTCTGCATTTGCTCGAAGCAATTCCGGTAAGTGCGCTTGGCCTCTTTAAGCTCCTTGGTGAGACGAAATTCCTCCTCGTCCACCATCTCGTCTTTGGCAGAGGCCTTGGCTGCGCGGGAGTATTCCACACGGCTGTTCTTGCGAGCTTCTATTTCTTGCTGCAAGCGGTCGATGATGGTTTTGGCTTGGTTCACCACCTGCACGAGCTCGCGGCTCTTGGAGCGGAAGGTCTTGGACCGCGCCTTCGCCTCCGTGAAGGCTTGGTACAGGGGCTGTCCCTCGACGCCCTTGATGTACGCCTCGAACATGGCCATACCCCGCTCTCCGACTGCATCTCCGAAGTCCATCGATGCCCCACCACGGGGACCCCCCACCGTGCTGTCCGGAGAGGCGAATGACACCTTGGCTCCGGGTAGCGTCTGGCCCGGGGAGGCAGGGGGAGAGAACTTCGAGCCCGCAGCGCCGCCGTAGTGCGAGGAGCCCTCGATGCCCCCTGCCGGGCGTGCGTCAGCAGCAGACATGCCGAGCGCAAATCCAGAGCCGTGACCACTGCCCGCGACAGTTCCCACCATCGGCGCCGAAGGGTCGTAGCTCTGGGCAATCTTGCTGTCCGCAGAGAAGTCTACACCGCCCGGACCTGTGCCATCCAAACCACCGCCCCGGTCCGCAGCAGAGCCCACCACACGCCCCGAAGGGCTCATTAGCGTTCCACCACCAAGGTAGGCCTGCTCCTGCGCTGCCTTTGCCTCAGCTCGCGCCATCAGCACTTTCTTCTTGAACTGTTTGCAGATCTCGAGCATCTGTCGGTAGTTAGTTATGCTGAGTACCGACTCTTCGTCCAGCTCTGGCGTGTCCATGTACTTCTCCAGCATCTGCGCCACACCTTCTTGCTGCTCAGGTGTATAGGGCTCGTAAGCCACCCCTGTGCGCTCGACAAGTGCATCGTGCATGAGCAGCTCCTGCTTGAGGGCGCGGATGATCTTCTCCTGCTTCTTAATCAGGGCAGACGGGTCTACTGTCTCCACAGACACAGTTTCGTTTTGCACGCGCATCATCCTTGACGCAAGTCTGAGCGTGGAGACGGTTTCCTCCAAGTGTGACGCCTCTCCCCACATACAGGCGATCATCACCGTGTTGCAGTTCGCTCCGAGGCAGTCCTTTAGGACATTGGTGAGCTTGCTCTGGCGGTAGGGAATGTGGGACTGGCCTTTGCGTGCCAGGGCAACCACGCATTGCTCCAGATACGTGAGCGAACGATTTATAGACATACTCTCTTTCCGTGTTACTTCGTCGCCCATGGTCCCATCCATGGAGTCCATTGTCTTCTTCAATCGTTCGGAACCAGCAAGGTCCACCAAATGAAGCTTTGAATGAACCACCCTCTCACTTACACCAGAGCGCTGCCTTTGCTGGAGATATACCGTAAAGATAGAATGAGATCGGTTCGATCGCTTATTTAGTTTGTGCGTAGCAACAGTGCGAGAAAGTCCGCCGCTGAAAAGAAGGTTCAATGCCGACTGCTCATCTTTTACTTCGACTTCTGCAAGACCTCGTACAAAAGTTCCTCTACCATCTCGCTCCTCAGCGATAGTGTAGTCTGTAGCAAGATCTGGAGAGGATAAATCCGACAACAAGTCAAATATCTTCTCATTATAGACCTCCATATAGGTGCACGATACACGAAACTCCAACTCAATGCGAGAGTTTATTTCGTTGAATAGCTGGCTTATCGCACGTGGCGATATCCCACGATGATCGTAACTTTGAGCATCTCCGAGCTAGAAATAACATGTTAAACAACCAGCAAATTGAATAATTTTAACATATGATATATTTAAGCCAAAGTAAACACCGTTATTTTGTATGACCTAAAGTACTCATTTAAGTGCTCACCATGGTGAAGGTTTTCCCGCTTCCAGTTTGACCTTACCAATGTAATAAAAGCGTAAATAAACCATACCGCAACAATCATCGCCATGGAATAAACGAGTCATCTATATAACTCAATAGATAATAACATAAAAACCTTACCATAAGACATAACTGCTCCATTAATGCCCTCCACCACTCCTTGGACAGTATCTCTGGCATAAAGATCGTACACCGTGAGCTGGGTTGAATTATGAAACACGTGATCGAATTTGAACTTAAAGCTATTCTGTTTATTGTTTAGAACTCCTGGTGCTTCGTCATCTTCATGGGATAGCCGAACCTGAATCGTGCAATGCTCTTCATCGATGAAGAGATTCTCTTGGGCAAAATTTTGTGTCGGTCTGGTGCGAATGCACACTTTAACACTATTCTTTTTCATACTTTGTGGCAACGAAAAAATTGAAGCTGATACTTGCTATTTTAATTTGACAATGAAGGGCCAAAAGGAAGTATACCGATGAGAATAAGAGTAAACTCTCGGAAGACAGACTGCAATGGGAAGACAGCAAAATATTTAGGTCTTAAATTTACTATTATAGAACCGTCTACTTCACGTAAAGTTATTCTGGTAAATTTGCGAGTAAAACTACAGTACAGTACTGTACTGTACAGTATTTCAATGAATCAATTTTCTGCTCTGAAGGCGAAACGGTTATGATGGAAAAGCTTTAATTAATTAATTAATTAATTAACATTCCGGCCGCTGCTGCTGCTGGTGTTCCCAGATTTATTTTGTTCCGAAATTCCAGGACTTACGTTTTGTTATGTTGTGAGCTGTCTCTCTCTCTCTCTCCCTCTGTCTCTCTCTCTACTTACCTTGACTTTTACTTTCAGTACTTACGGTCAACTCCTGCTAACATTTACCAGCAATTATTAATGTATCACTCAGTCAAAGTGAATACTGGAACAAAGAAAGTCATAAGAGGACAACCCAGACGAGCCGTTTAAGCTCCAAACTCTCAGCAAGAGAAGAATATCAAGTTGACACAGATCGAAGGCATACATAATATTTAAGAATGGAAAAAATCCCAGCTAATGCGAACCAGCAATGCGTAGGACCGTCTTCTGAGTATGCAGGTATGAAAAACTGATATAAATGCTGTGCTTCTTTCCCCCTGGATCGCCTTGTTCTTATGTACAAGTATATTGTATCCGCCGGGTGCACATCGCTTTGTCCGAAATCTGGACAGGAAAGGCTGATTCTTGTGCAGGTTGCCCCAACCAGCAAGCTTGTGCATCAGGGGAAGTAAAAGTTGACCCTGCCATCGCATTTGTTCAAGATAGAATGGCGCAAGTAAAGCACAAAATTTTGGTTCTTAGTGGAAAAGGGGGCGTAGGTAATACTTCTACCTTTACACGCTTATTATAGTGAGTGAATATTGCCCGTTTCTGTACACTCATTCATTAATTTCTTTGAAATTACCAAATTTGAGAGCTTAACATTCACCTACTATTTTCCTTGCATGAATAATCTGGTGTTATGATCTCAGGCAAGAGCACATTTTCGGCTCAGCTTGCATTCGCCCTAGCTATGCAAGGAAAACAAGTTGGGCTCTTAGATATCGATATATGCGGTAAGAGCGATAATTTTCTATGAGCATATGATATGTTGTTTATTGAACGTGTAATATTCAATCTATTGGTTTCCTAATGTATCAATACTTTTTTTGTCTCGTATATTTATCACTACAATTAATTGACTCAATAAATTGTCATCAAATTTGAAATTTGATGATTTTGTTTAATTTTTGCCATGTGCCCAGGGCCCAGTATTCCCAGAATGCTCGGCTTGAGTGGTCATGAAGTTCACCAAAGTGCCTCCGGGTGGTCGCCTGTATATGTCGAGGATAATCTTGCGGTCATGTCGATAGGCTTTATGCTTCCATCATCGGATGATGCAATTATTTGGAGGGGTCCAAGGAAGAACGGACTAATCAAACAGGTATTGCATGTAGCTTTGCTTATCAAGAAATGCGTAGATTATAGCGCATGACAATTACCCACGTCGTGAATTTTTTGCAATCCCATGGTTGTTGTTGCTTCAATCTGCATGACTCATCCATCTTGATCCATGGTGCTTTTCTATGCTCCAACTGGGATAGTTTCTGACTGACGTAGTTTGGAACGAGCTGGATTACCTCATCATAGACACTCCGCCCGGAACTTCTGATGAGCACGTAAGTTGATATTTCCATAGTGAAGATTCTATTCGCTGTATATTTTGGGGTAAAGGGCTCTTTCCGAGTGGGACTACCATGCTATTCCCTATAACATTTCTTTCTCGGTTTAACTGAAGATTTCTTTTCACTTCTGTGGTTTCTGTCATCAGATCTCTATTGTGCAGTACCTTAAAGCGACTAAAATCGATGGAGCGATCGTAGTGACGACCCCGCAAGAGGTATCTATGGCAGATGTCCGAAAAGAGCTCAATTTTTGTCGCAAGACTGGTACGTCTATATGTTGTCTCTGTCATTCAATGCCTGCATCGCTTGCATGGTTGCTGCTCACCAGATTGGCTAAAGTGACGAAGTGTATGCGATTAGACCAAGTCGCCTAAAATGTTATAACCGGCCATATTGCATCATTTATACGTGAACCCTCTCACTCACTCAAAGGGCTGCGGGTACTCGGGGTGGTGGAGAACATGGCGCAGATCCGCC
>CAXIWF010001774.1:0-47750 GCA_964036045.1 Eutreptiella sp. 'Long Island Sound 2002' | reverse complement strand
CCTCGCCCACCATCGCCCCCCATCGCCCCCCCATCGCCCCCCATCGCCCCCGATAGCCCCCCATCGCCTCCCCTCGCCCCCCATCGCCCTCCATTGCCCCCGATCGCCCCCTATCGCCCCCCATTGCCTCCCCTCGGCCCCCATCGCCCCCCATCGCCCCCCCATCGCCCCCCCTCGCCCCGCATCGCCACCCATCGCCTCGCATCGCCACCCATCGCCCCCCCTTGCCCCCCATCGCCCCCCCATCGCCCCTCATCGCCCCGGATCGCTCCGGATCGCCCCCCTCTCGCCCCCCCTCGCTCCCCATCGCCCTCCCTCGCCCCCCATCGCCTCCCATCGCCCCTCCTCGCCCCTCATCGCCCCCCATCGCCCCCCATCGCCCCCCATCGCCCCCCCTTGCCCCCCATCGCCCCCCCCATCGCCCCGGATCGCTCCGGATCGCCCCCCCTCGCCCCCCATCGCTCCCCATCGCCCCCCCTCGCCCCCCTCGCCCCCCATCGCCCCCCCTCGCCACCCATCGCCCCCCATCGCCCCCGATCGCCCCCCCTCGGCCCCCCCCCGCCCCCCCTCGCTCCACATCGCCCCCCCTCGCCCTCCCTCGCCCCCCATCGCCCCCCATTGCCCCCCCATTGCCCCCCATCCCCCCCGAACGCCCCCCACCTCCCCCCATCGCCCCCCATCGCCCCCCATCCCCCCCCCTCGACCCCCCTCGCCCCACGTCGCACCCCATCGCCTCCGATCGCCCCCCATCGCCCCCCATCGCCCGGCATCGCCCCCCATCGCCCCCCCTTACCCCCCATCGCCCCCCCATCGCCCCCCATCGCCCCGGATCGCCCCCCCTCGCCCCCCCTCGCCCCCCCTCGCTCCCCATCGCCCCCCCTCGCCCCCCTCGCGCCCCATCGCTTCCCCCCGCCACCCATCGCCCCCCCATCGCCCCCGATCGCCCCCCCTCGGCCCCCCCTCGCCCCCCCTCGCTCCACATCGCCCCCCTCGCCCTCCCTCGCCCCCCATCGCCCCCCATTGCCCCCCCATTGCCCCCCATCGCCCCCGAACGCCCCCCACCTCCCCCCATCGCCCCCCATCGCCGCCCATCCCCCCCCCTCGCCCCCCCTCGCCCCACGTCGCACCCCATCGACCACCATCGCCCCCAATCGCCCCCCATCACCCCCCATCGCCCCCCATGGGCCCTCCTTGCCCCCCCTCGCCCCCCCTCGCCCCCCCCGCCCCCCATCGCCACCCATCGCCGCCAATCACCCCCCATCGCCCCCCATGGCCCCATCTCGCCCCCCCTCGCCCCCCATCGCCCTCCATCGCCCCCCCTCATCGCCTCCCACCTCACCCCCCCCCTCGCCCCCCCCTAGCCCCCCATCGCCCCCCATCGCCCCAAATCAGCCCCCATCGCCCCCCCTCGCACCCCCTCGACCCCCCTCGCCCCAGATCGCCCCCCATCGCCCCCCGTCGCCCCCCATCGCCCCCCCAATCGCCCCCCACCTCGCCCCCCCCTTCGCCCCCCCCATTGCCCCCCATCGCCCCCCATCGCCCCCCATCGCCACCCAGTGCCCCCCATTGACCCCCATTGCCCCCCCATCGCCCCCCCTCGCCCCCCACTCGCCCGCCATCGCCCCCCATCGCCCCCCTTCATCGCCCTCCATCGCTGCCCATCGCCCCCTGATTGCCCCCCATCGCCTCCCATCGCCCCCCATGGCCTGCCATCGCTCCCCATCGCCCCCGATCGCCCCCCATAGCCCCCCATCGCCCGCCATCGACCCCCCTCGCCCCCCCTCGCCCCCCATCGCCCCCCATTGCCCCGCATCGCCCCCCATCGCACCCCCCCTCATCGCCCCCCCTCGCCCCCCATGGCCCCCCCTCGCCACCAATCCCCCCCCATCGCCCCCCATCGCCCCCCATCGCCCCCCATCGCACCCCATCGCCCCCCATCGCCCCCCATCGCCCCCCATCAGCCCGCATCGCCCCCCCATCGCCCTCCATCGCCCCGCATCGCCCCGCATCGCCCCCCCTTGCCCCCCATGTCCCCCCATCGCACCCCACCGCCCCCCCTCGCCCCCCCTCGCCCTGCAACGCCCCCCATCGCCCCGCCATTGCCCCCCATTGCCTCCCCTCGCCCCCATCGCCCCCCATCGCCCCCCCATCGCCCCTCCTCGCCCCGCATCGCCCCGCATCGCCGCCCACCGCCCCCCATCGCCCCCCATCCCCCATTGCCCCCCCTCGCCCCCCAACGCCCCCCATTGCCCCCGGTCGACTCCCATCGCCCCTCCTCGCCCCTCATCGCCCCCCATCGCCTCCCATCGCCCCCCATCGCCCCCCCTTGCCCCCCATCGCCCCCCATCGCCCCCTATCGCCCCCCATTGCCCCCCATTGCCCCCCCATTGCCCCCCATTGCCCCCCATCGCCCCCCATCGCCCCCCATCATCCCCGATAGCCCCCCATCGCCCCGCATCGCCCCCCCTCGCCCTCCCTCGCTCCCCATTGCCCCCCATTGCCCCCCATCGCCCCCCTTTATCGCACCCCATCGCCCCCCATCGCCCCCCCATTGCCCCCCATCGCCTCCCATCGCCCCCCATGGCCCCCCATCGCTCCCCATCGCCCTCCATCGCCCCCCATAGCCCCCCATCGCCCGCCATCGCCCCCCCTCGCCCCCCTCGCCCCCCCTCGCCCCCCATCGCCCCCCATCGCCCCACATCGCCCCCCATCGCACCCCACCACATCGCCCCCCATTGCCCCCCCTCACCACCAATCGCCCCCCATCGCCCCCCATCGCCCCCCATCGCAGCCCCTCGCCCCCCCTCGCACCCTCGCGCAACCCGTCGCCCCCCATCGCCCCCCATCGCCCCCCATCAGCCCGCATCGCCCCCCCATCGCCCTCCATCGCCCCGCATCGCCCCGCATCGCCCCCCCCTTGCCCCCCATTTCCCCCCATCGCACCCCACCGCCCCCCTTGCCCCCCGCCGCCCCCCATGGCCCCCCATCGCCCCTTCTCGCCTGCCATCGCCCCCCATCGCACCCCATCGCCCCCCGTCGCCCCCCCTCGCCCCCCCCGCCCCCCATCGCCACCCATCGCCGCCAATCACCCCCCATCGCCCCCCATCGCCCCATCTCGCCCCCCCTCGCCCCCCATCGCCCTCCATCGCCCCCCTCATCGCCTCCCACCTCGCCCCCCCCCTCGCCCCCCCCTAGCCCCCCATCGCCCCCCATCGCCCCAAATCAGCCCCCATCGCCCCCCCTCGCCCCCCCTCGACCCCCCTCGCCCCAGATCGCCCCCCATCGCCCCCCGTCGCCCCCCCATTGCCCCCCATCGCCCCCCATCGCCCCCCATCGCCACCCAGTGCCCCCCATTGACCCCCATTGCCCCCCCATCGCCCCCCCTCGCCCCCCCCTCGCCCGCCATCGCCCCCCATTGCCCCCCTTCATCGCCCTCCATCGCTGCCCATCGCCCCCTGATTGCCCTGCATCGCCTCCCATCGCCCCCCATGGCCTGCCATCGCTCCCCATCGCCCCCGATCGCCCCCCATAGCCCCCCATCGCCCGCCATCGACCCCCCTCGCCCCCCCTCGCCCCCCGTCGCCCCCCATTGCCCCGCATCGCCCCCCATCGCACCCCACCTCATCGCCCCCCCTCGCCCCCCATTGCCCCCCCTCGCCACCAATCCCCCCCCATCGCCCCCCATCGCCCCCCATCGCACCCCCTCGCCCCCCTCGCAACCTCTCGCACCCCATCGCCCCCCATCGCCCCCCATCAGCCCGCATCGCCCCCCCATCGCCCTCCATCGCCCCGCATCGCCCCGCATCGCCCCCCCTTGCCCCCCATGTCCCCCCATCGCACCCCACCGCCCCCCCTCGCCCCCCCTCGCCCTCCAACGCCCCCCATCGCCCCGCCATTGCCCCCCATTGCCTCCCCTCGCCCCCATCGCCCCCCATCGCCCCCCCATCGCCCCTCCTCGCCCCGCATCGCCCCGCATCCCCGCCCACCGCCCCCCATCGCCCCCCATCCCCCATTGCGCCCCCTCGCCCCCCAACGCCCCCCATTGCCCCCGGTCGACTCCCATCGCCCCTCCTCGCCCCTCATCGCCCCCCATCGCCTCCCATCGCCCCCCATCGCCCCCCCTTGCCCCCCATCGCCCCCCATCGCCCCCTATCGCCCCCCATTGCCCCCCATTGCCCCCCCATTGCCCCCCATTGCCCCCCATCGCCCCCCATCGCCCCCCATCATCCCCGATAGCCCCCCATCGCCCCGCATCGCCCCCCCTCGCCCTCCCTCGCCCTCCCTCGCTCCCCATTGCCCCCCATTGCCCCCCATCGCCCCCCTTTATCGCCCCCCATCGCCCCCCATCGCCCCCCCATTGCCCCCCATCGCCTCCCATCGCCCCCCATGGCCCCCCATCGCTCCCCATCGCCCTCCATCGCCCCCCATAGCCCCCCATCGCCCGCAGTTGCCCCCCCTCGCCCCCCCTCGCCCCCCCTCGCCCCCCATCGCCCCCCATCGCCCCACATCGCCCCCGATCGCACCCCACCACATCGCCCCCCATTGCCCCCCCTCACCACCAATCGCCCCCCATCGCCCCCCATCGCCCCCCATCGCAGCCCCTCGCCCCCCCTCGCACCCTCGCGCAACCCGTCGCCCCCCATCGCCCCCCATCGCCCCCCATCAGCCCGCATCGCCCCCCCATCGCCCTCCATCGCCCCGCATCGCCCCGCATCGCCCCCCCCTTGCCCCCCATTTCCCCCCATCGCACCCCACCGCCCCCCCTCGCCCCCCCTTGCCCCCCGCCGCCCCCCATGGCCCCCCATCGCCCCTTCTCGCCTGCCATCGCCCCCCATCGCACCCCATCGCCCCCCGTCGCCCCCCCTCGCCCTCCATTGCCCCCCAATTGCCCCGCCATTGCCCCCAGTCGCCCCTCCTCGCCCCGCATCGCCCCGCATCGCCGCCCACCGCCCCCCATCGCCTCCCATCCCCCGTTGCCCCCCCTCGCCCCCCAACGCCCCCCATTGCCCCCCAACGCCCCCCATCGCCCCCCATCGCCCCCCATCGCCCCCCATCATCCCCGATCGCCCCCCCTCGCCCCCTCATTGCCCCCCATTGCCCCCCATCGCCCCCCATTCCTCCCCGATCGCCCCCCCTCGCCCCCGATCGCTCTGCATCGCCCCCCATCGCCCCCCATCGCCCCTTATCGCCCCCCCTCGCCCCGCTTCGCTCCCCATTGGCCCCCCTCGCCCCCCCTCACCCCCCATCGCCCCCCATCGCCCCCCATCAGCCTGCATCGCCCCCCCATCGCGCTCCATCGCCCCGCATCGCCCCGCATCGCCCCCCCTTGCCCCCCATTTCCCCCCATCGCACCCCATCACCCCCCTCGCCCCCCCTTGCCTCCCGCCGCCCCCCATGGCCCCCCATCGCCCCTTCTCGCCCCCAATCGCCCCCCATCGCACCCCATCGCCCCCCATCGCCCCCCATCATCCCCGATAGCCCCCCATCGCCCCGCATCGCCCCCCCTCGCCCTCCCTCGCTCCCCATTGCCACCCATTGCCCCCCATTGCCCCCCCATCGCCCCCCCATCGCCCCCCCTCGCCCCCCCTCGCCCGCCATCGCCCCCCATCGCCCCCCTTTATCGCCCCCAATCGCCCCCCATCGCCCCCCCATTACCCCCATCGCCTCCCATCGCCCCCCATGGCCCCCCATCGCTCCCCATCGCCCCCCATAGCCCCCCATCGCCCGCCATCGCCCCCCCTCGCCCCCCCTCGCCCCCCCCCGCCCCCCATCGCCCCCCATCGCCCCACATCGCCCCCCATCGCACCCCACCACATCACCCCCATTGCCCCCCCTCGCCACCAATCGCCCCCCATCGCCCCCCATCGCCCCCCATCGCACCCCCCCGCCCCCCCTCGCACCCTCGCGCACCCCGTCGCCCCCCATCGCCCCCCATCGCCCCCCATCAGCCCGCATCGCCCCCCCATCGCACTCCATCGCCCCGCATCGCCCCGCATCGCCCCCTCTTGCCCCCCATTTCCCCCCATCGCACCCCACCGCCCCCCCTCGCCCCCCCTTGCCCCCCGCCGCCCCCCATGGCCCCCCATCGCCCCTTCTCGCCTGCCATCGCCCCCCATCGCCCCCCATCGCACCCCATCGCCCCCCGTCGCCCCCCATCGCCCCCCATAGGCCCCCCATCGCCCCCCATCGCCCTCCATTGCCCCCCAATTGCCCCGCCATTGCCCCCAATCGCCCCTCCTCGCCCCGCATCACCCCGCATCGCCGCCCTGCGCCCCCCATCGCCTCCCATCCCCCATTGCCCCCCCTTGCCCCCCAACGCCCTCCATTGCCCCCCATCGCCTCCCATCGCCCCCCATCGCCCCCCATCGCCCCTCATCGCCCCCCATCGCCCCCCATCGCCCCCCATCGCCCCCCATCGCCCCCCATCGCCCCCCATCCCCCCTCATCGCCCCCTCCATCGCCCTTCACCTCGCCCCCCCCTCGCCCTCCAAGCGCCCCCCCACGCCCCCCTTGACCCCCCCCATCGCCTGCCAACGCCCCCCACCGCCCCCCATCGCTCCCCATCGCCCCCAATCGCCCCCCATTCCCCCCACTCGCCCCCCATCGCCCCCGATCGCCCCCCATCGCCCCCCATTGCCCCCCATTGCCCCCAGTCGCCCCCCATTGCCCCCCATTGCCCCCCATCGCCCCCCATCATCCCCGATCGCCCCCCCTCGCCCCCCATCGCCCCCCATCGCCCCTTATCGCCCCCCATCGCCCCTTATCGCCCCCCCTCGCCCCGCTTCGCTCCCCATCGCCCCATCTCGCCCCCCCTCGCCCCCCATCGCCCCCCATCGCCCTCCATCGCCCCCCTCATCGCCTCCCACCTCGCCCCCCCCCTCGCCCCCCCCTAGCCCCCCATCGCCCCCCATCGCCCCCAATCACCCCCCATCGCCCCCTCTCGCCCCCCCTCGACCCCCCTCGCCCCAGATCGCCCCCCATCGCCCCCCGTCGCCCCCCATCCCCCCCCCAATCGCCCCCCACCTCGCCCCCCCCCTCGCCCCCCCATTGCCCCCCATCGCCCCCCATCGCCCCCCATCGCCATCCAGTGCCCCCCATTGACCCCCATTGCCCCCCCATTGCCCCCCATTGCCCCCCCATCGCCCCCCCATCGTCCCCCCTCGCCCCCCCCTCGCCCGCCATCGCCCCCCATCGCCCCCCTTCATCGCCCTCCATCGCTGCCCATCGCCCCCTGATTGCCCCCCATCGCCTCCCATCGCCCCCCATGGCCTGCCATCGCTCCCCATCGCCCCCGATCGCCCCCCATAGCCCCCCATCGCCCGCCATCGACCCCCCTCGCCCCCCCTCGCCCCCCCTTGCCCCCCATCGCCCCCCATCGCCCCGCATCGCTCCCCATCGCACCCCCCCCCATCGCCCCCCCTCGCCTCCCATTGCCCCCCCTCGCCCCCCCTCGCACCCTCTCGCACCCCATCCCCCCCCATCGCCCCCCATCGCCCCCCATCAGCCCGCATCGCCCCCCCATCGGCCTCCATCGCCCCGCATCGCCCCGCATCGCCCCCCCTTGCCCCCCATGTCCCCCCATCGCACCCCACCGCCCCCCCTCGCCCTCCAACGCCCCCCATCGCCCCTTCTCGCCCCCATCGCCACCCATCTCCCCCCATCGCACCCCGTCGCCCCCCCTCGCCCCCCATCGCCCCCCCATCGCCCCCCATTGCCCTTTATTGCCCCGCAATTGCCCCGCCATTGCCCCCCATTGCCTCCCCTCGCCCCCATCGCCCCCCCATCGCCCCTCCTTGCCCCGCATCGCCCCGCATCGCCCCCCACCGCCCCCCATCGCCCCCCATCCCCCATTGCCCCCCTCGCCCACCAACGCCCCCCATTGCCCCCGGTCGACTCCCATCGCCCCCCATCGCCCCTCATCGCCCCCCATCGCCTCCCATCGCCCCCCATCGCCCCCCCTTGCCCCCCATCGCCCCCTATCGCCCCCCATTGCCCCCCATTGCCCCCCCATTGCCCCCCATTGCCCCCCATCGCCCCCCATCGCCCCCCATCATCCCCGATAGCCCCCCATCGCCCCGCATCGCCCCTCCTCGCCCTCCCTCGCTCCCCATTCCCCCCCATTGCCCCCCATTGCCCCCCCATCGCCCCCCCATCGCCCCCCCTCGCCCCCCCCTCGCCCCCCATCGCCCCCCTTTTTCGCCCCCCATCGCCCCCCATCGCCCCCCCATTACCCCCATCGCCTCCCATCGCCCCCCATGGCCCCCCATCGCTCCCCATCGCCCTCCATCGCCCCCCATAGCCCCCCATCGCCCGCCATCGCCCCCCCTCGCCCCCCCTCGCCCCCCATCGCCCCCCATCGCCCCACATCGCCCCCCATCGCACCCCACCACATCGCCCCCCATTGCCCCCCCTCGCCACCAATCGCCCCCCATCGCCCTCCATCGCCCCCCATCGCAGCCCCTCGCCCCCCCTCGCACCCTCGCGCACCCCGTCGCCCCCCATCGCCCCCCATCGCCCCCCATCAGCCCGCATCGCCCCCCCATCGCCCTCCATCGCCCCGCATCGCCCCGCATCGCCCCCCCTTGCCCCCCATTTCCCCCCATCGCACCCCACCGCCCCCCCTCGCCCCCCCTTGCCCCCCGCCGCCCCCCATGGCCCCCCATCGCCCCTTCTCGCCCCCCATCGCCCCCCATCGCACCCCATCGCCCCCCGTCGCCCCCCATCGGCCCCCCATCGCCCTCCATTGCCTCCGAATTGCCCCGCCATTGACCCCAATCGCCCCCCCTCGCCCCGCATCGCCGCCCACCGCCCCCCATCGCCTCCCATCCCCCATTGCCCCCCCTGGCCCCCCAACGCCCCCCATTGCCCCCCATCGCCTCCCACCGCCCCCCATCGCCCCCCATCGCCCCTCATCGCCCCCCATCGCCCCCCATCGCCCCCCATCGCCCCCCATCGCCCCCCATCGCCCCCCATCCCCCCTCATCGCCCCCCCCATCGCCCTTCACCTCGCCCCCCCTCGCCCTCCAAGCGCCCCCCCACGCCCCCCTTGACCCCCCCCATCGCCCCCAAACGCCCCCCACCGCCCCCCATCGCTCCCCATCGCCCCCAATCGCCCCCCATTCCCCCCACTCGCCCCCCATCGCCCCCGATCGCCCCCCATCGCCCCCCATTGCCCCCCATTGCCCCCAGTCGCCCCCCATTGCCCCCCATTGCCCCCCCTCGCCCCCCATCGCTCCCCATCGCCCCCCATCGCCTCCCATCGCCCCTTATCGCCCCCCCTCGCCCCGCTTCGCTCCCCATTGGCCCCCCTCGCCCCCCCTCGCCCTCCATCGCCCCCCATCGCACCCCCTCGCCCCCCCTCGCACCCTCTCGCACCCCGTCACCCCCCATGGCCCCCCATCGCCCCCCATCAGCCTGCATCGCCCCCCCATCGCGCTCCATCGCCCCGCATCGCCCCGCATCGCCCCCCCTTGCCCCCCATTTCCCCCCATCGCACCCCATGGCCCCCCCTCGCCCCCCCTTGCCCCCCGCCGCCCCCCATGGCCCCCCATCGCCCCTTCTCGCCCCCATCGCCCCCCATCGCACCCCATCGCCCACCATCGCCCCCCATCATCCCCGATAGCCCCCCATCGCCCCGCATCGCCCTCCCTCGCTCCCCATCGCCCCCCATTGCCCCCCATTGGCACCCCCATCGCCCCCCCATCGCCCCCCCTCGCCCCCCACTCGCCCGCCATCGCCCCCCATCGCCCCCCTTTATCGCCCCCCATCGCCCCCCATCGCCCCCCCATTACCCCCATCGCCTCCCATCGCCCCCCATGGCCTCCCTCCGCTCCCCATCGCCCTCCATCGCCCCCCATAGCCCCCCATCGCCCGCCATCGCCCCCCCTCGCCCCCCTCGCCCCCCCCCGCCCCCCATCGCCCCCCATCGCGCCACATCGCCCCCCATCGCACCCCACCACATCGCCCCCCATTGCCCCCCCTCGCCACCAATCGCCCCCCATCGCCCCCCATCGCCCCCCATCGCAGCCCCTCGCCCCCCCTCGCACCCTCGCGCACCCCGTCGCCCCCCATCGCCCCCCATCGCCCGCCATCAGCCCGCATCGCCCCCCCATCGCCCTCCATCGCCCCGCATCGCCCCGCATCGCCCCCCCTTGCCCCCCATTTCCTGCCATCGCACCCCACCGCCCCCCCTCGCCCCCCCTTGCCCCCGGCCGCCCCCCATGGCCCCCCATCGCCCCTTCTCGCCTGCCATCGCCCCCCATCGCCCCCCATCGCCCCCCGTCGCCCCCCTCGCCCCCCATCGGCCCCCCATCGCCCCCCATCGCCCTCCATTGCCCCCCAATTGCCCCGCCATTGCCCCCAATCGCCCCTCCTCGCCCCGCATCACCCCGCATCGCCGCCCAACGCGCCCCCATCGCCTCCCATCCCCCATTGCCCCCCCTCGCCCCCCAACGCCCCCCCTCGCCCCCCATCGCCTCCCATCGCCCCCCATCGCCCCCCATCGCCCCTCATCGCCCCCCATCGCCCCCCATCGCCCCCCATCGCCCCCCATCGCCCCCCATCCCCCCTCATCGCCCCCCCCATCGCCCTTCACCTCGCCCCCCCCTCGCCCTCCAAGCGCCCCCCCACGCCCCCCTTGACCCCCTCCATCGCCCCCCAACGCCCCCCACCGCCCCCCATCGCTCCCCATCGCCCCCAATCGCCCCCCATTCCCCCCACTCGCCCCCCATCGCCCCCGATCGCCCCCCATCGCCCCCCATTGCCCCCCATTGCCCCCAGTCGCCCCCCATTGCCCCCCATTGCCCCCCATCGCCCCCCATCATCCCCGATCGCCCTCCCTCGCCCCCCATCGCTCTACATCGCCCCCCATCGCCCCCCATCGCCCCTTATCGCCCCCCCTCGCCCCGCTTCGCTCCCCATTGGCCCCCCTCGCCCCCCCTCGCCCTCCATCGCCCCCCATCGCACCCCCTCGCCCCCCCTCGCACCCTCTCGCACCCCGTCACCCCCCATCGCCCCCCATCGCCCCCCATCAGCCTGCATCGCCCCCCCATCGCGCTCCATCGCCCCGCATCGCCCCGCATCGCCCCCCCTTGCCCCCCATTTCCCCCCATCGCACCCCATCGCCCCCCCTCGCCCCCCCTTGCCCCCCGCCGCCCCCCATGGCCCCCTATCGCCCCTTCTCGCCCCCCATCGCCCCCCATCGCACCCCATCGCCTCCCATCGCCCCCCATCATCCCCGATACCCCCCCATCGCCCCTCATCGCCCCCCCTCGCCCTCCCTCGCTCCCCATTGCCCCCCATTGCTCCCCATTGCCCCCCCATCGCCCCCCCATCGCCCCCCTTCGCCCCCCCCTCGCCCGCCATCGCCCCCCATCGCCCCCCTTTATCGCCCCCCATCGCCCCCCATCGCCCCCCCATTACCCCCATCGCCTCCCATCGCCCCCCATGGCCCCCCATCGCTCCCCATCGCCCTCCATCGCCCCCCATAGCCCCCCATCGCCCGCCATCGCCCCCCTCGCCCCCCCTCGCCCCCATCGCCCCCCATCGCCCCCCATCGCCCCACATCGCCCCCCATCGCACCCCACCACATCGCCCCCCATTGCCCCCCCTCGCCACCAATCGCCCCCCATCGCCCCCCATCGCCCCCCATCGCAGCCCCTCCCCCCCCCTCGCACCCTCGCGCACCCCGTCGCCCCCCATCGCCCCCCATCGCCCGCCATCAGCCCGCATCGCCCCCCCATCGCCCTCCATCGCCCCGCATCGCCCCGCATCGCCCCCCCTTGCCCCCCATTTCCCCCCATCGCACCCCACCGCCCCCCCTCGCCCCCCCTTGCCCCCGGCCGCCCCCCATGGCCCCCCATCGCCCCTTCTCGCCTGCCATCGCCCCCCATCGCCCCCCATCGCCCCCCGTCGCCCCCCTCGCCCCCCATCGGCCCCCCATCGCCCCCCATCGCCCTCCATTGCCCCCCAATTGCCCCGCCATTGCCCCCAATCGCCCCTCCTCGCCCCGCATCACCCCGCATCGCCGCCCAACGCGCCCCCATCGCCTCCCATCCCCCATTGCCCCCCCTCGCCCCCCAACGCCCCCCCTCGCCCCCCATCGCCTCCCATCGCCCCCCATCGCCCCCCATCGCCCCTCATCGCCCCCCATCGCCCCCCATCGCCCCCCATCGCCCCCCATCGCCCCCCATCCCCCCTCATCGCCCCCCCCATCGCCCTTCACCTCGCCCCCCCCTCGCCCTCCAAGCGCCCCCCCACGCCCCCCTTGACCCCCCCCATCGCCCCCCAACGCCCCCCACCGCCCCCCATCGCTCCCCATCGCCCCCAATCGCCCCCCATTCCCCCCACTCGCCCCCCATCGCCCCCGATCGCCCCCCATCGCCCCCCATTGCCCCCCATTGCCCCCAGTCGCCCCCCATTGCCCCCCATTGCCCCCCATCGCCCCCCAACGCCCCCCACCGCCCCCCATCGCTCCCCATCGCCCCCAATCGCCCCCCATTCCCCCCACTCGCCCCCCATCGCCCCCGATCGCCCCCCATCGCCCCCCATTGCCCCCCATTGCCCCCCATCGCCCCCCATCGCCCCCCATCGCCCCTTATCGCCCCCCCTCGCCCCGCTTCGCTCCCCATTGGCCCCCCTCGCCCCCCCTCGCCCTCCATCGCCCCCCATCGCACCCCCTCGCCCCCCCTCGCACCCTCTCGCACCCCGTCACCCCCCATCGCCCCCCATCGCCCCCCATCAGCCTGCATCGCCCCCCCATCGCGCTCCATTGCCCCGCATCGCCCCGCATCGCCCCCCCTTGCCCCCCATTTCCCCCCATCGCACCCCATCGCCCCCCCTCGCCCCCCCTTGCCCCCCGCCGCCCCCCATGGCCCCCTATCGCCCCTTCTCGCCCCCCATCGCCCCCCATCGCACCCCATCGCCTCCCATCGCCCCCCATCATCCCCGATACCCCCCCATCGCCCCTCATCGCCCCCCCTCGCCCTCCCTCGCTCCCCATTGCCCCCCATTGCCCCCCATTGCCCCCCCATCGCCCCCCCATCGCCCCCCTTCGCCCCCCCCTCGCCCGCCATCGCCCCCCATCGCCCCCCTTTATCGCCCCCCATCGCCCCCCATCGCCCCCCCATTACCCCCATCGCCTCCCATCGCCCCCCATGGCCCCCCATCGCTCCCCATCGCCCTCCATCGCCCCCCATAGCCCCCCATCGCCCGCCATCGCCCCCCCTCGCCCCCCCTCGCCCCCCATCGCCCCCCATCGCCCCCCATCGCCCCACATCGCCCCCCATCGCACCCCACCACATCGCCCCCCATTGCCCCCCCTCGCCACCAATCGCCCCCCATCGCCCCCCATCGCCCCCCATCGCACCCCCTCGCCCCCCCTCGCCCCCCCATCGCCCTCCATCGCCCCGCATCGCCCCGCATCGCCCCCCCTTGCCCCCCATTTCCCCCCATCGCACCCCACCGCCCCCCCGTCGCACCCCCTTGCCCCCCGCCGCCCCCCATGGCCCCCCATCGCCCCTTCTCGCCCCCCATCGCCCCCCATCGCACCCCATCGCCCCCCGTCGCCCCCCATCGGCCCCCCATCGCCCCCCATTGCCCCCCCTCGCCCCCCATTGCCCCCCGCCGCCCCCCATGGCCCCCCATCGCCCCTTCTCGCCTGCCATCGCCCCCCATCGCACCCCATCGCCCCCCGTCGCCCCCCCTCGCCCCCCACCGGCCCCCCATCGCCCCTTATCGCCCTCCATTGCCCCCCAATTGCCCCGCCATCGCCCCCAATCGCCCCTCCTCGCCCCGTATCGCCCCGCATCGCCGCCCACCGCCCCCCATCGCCCCCCATCGCCTCCCATCGCCCCCCATCGCCCCCCATCGCCCCCATTGCCCCCCATCGCCTCCCATCGCCCCCCATCGCCCCCCATCGCCCCTCATCGCCCCCCATCGCCCCCCATCGCCCCCCATCGCCCCCCATCGCCCCACATCCCCCCTGATCGCCCCCCCCATCGCCCTTCACCTCGCCCCCCCTCGCCCTCCAAGCGCCCCCCCACGCCCCCCTTGACCCCCCCCATCGCCCCCCAAACGCCCCCCACCGCCCCCCATCGCTCCCCATCGCGCCCAATCGCCCCCCGTTGCCCCCACTCGCACCCCATCGCCCCCGATCGCCCCCCATCGCCCCCCATTGCCCCCCATTGCCCCCAGTCGCCCCCCATTGCCCCCCATTGCCCCCCATCGCCCCCCATCATCCCCGATCGCCCCCCCTCGCCCCCCATCGCCCCCCATCGCCCCCCATCGCCCCTTATCGCCCCTTATCGCCCCCCCTCGCCCCGCTTCGCTCCCCATCGCCCCATCTCGCCCCCCCTCGCCCCCCATCGCCCCCCATCGCCCTCCATCGCCCCCCTCATCGCCTCCCACCTCGCCCCCCCCCTCGCCCCCCCCTAGCCCCCCATCGCCCCCCATCGCCCCCAATCACCCCCCATCGCCCCCCCTCGCCCCCCCTCGACCCCCCTCGCCCCAGATCGCCCCCCATTGCCCCCCGTCGCCCCCCATCGCCCCCCCAATCGCCCCCCACCTCGCCCCCGCCCTCGCCCCCCCATTGCCCCCCATCGCCCCCCATCGCCTCCCATCGCCACCCAGTGCCCCCCATTGACCCCCATTGCCCCCCCATTGCCCCCCATTGCCCCCCCATCGCCCCCCCATCGCCCCCCCTCACCCCCCCCTCGCCCGCCATCGCCCCCCATCGCCCCCCGTCATCGCCCTCCATCGCTGCCCATCGCCCCCTGATTGCCCCCCATCGCCTCCCATCGCCCCCCATGGCCTGCCATCGCTCCCCATCGCCCCCGATCGCCCCCCATAGCCCCCCATCGCCCGCCATCGACCCCCCTCGCCCCCCCTCGCCCCCCCTCGCCCCCCATCGCCCCCCATCGCCCCGCATCGCCCCCCATCGCACCCCCCCCCATCGCCCCCCCTCGCCCCCCATTGCCCCCCCTCGCCACCAATCGCCCCCCATCGCACCCCATCGCCCCCCATCGCACCCCCTCGCCCCGCCTCGCACCCTCTCGCACCCCATCGCCCCCCATCGCCCCGCATCGCCCCCCATCAGCCTGCATCGCCCCCCCATCGCCCTCCATCGCCCCGCATCGCCCCGCAACGCCCCCCCTTGCCCCCCATGTCCCCCCATCGCACCCCACCGCCCCCCATCGCCCTCCAACGCCCCCCATCGCCCCCCATCTCCCCCCATCGCACCCCGTCGCCCCCCCTCGCCCCCCATCACCCCCCCATCGCCCCCCATTGCCCTCCATTGCCCCGCAATTGCCCCGCCATTGCCCCCCATTGCCTCCCCTCGCCCCCATCGCCCCCCATCGCCCCCCCATCGCCCCTCCTCGCCCCGCATCGCCCCGCATCGCCGCCCACCGCCCCCCATCGCCCCCCATCCCCCATTGCCCCCCTCGCCCCCCAACGCCCCCCATTGCCCCCGGTCGACTCCCATCGCCCCTCCTCGCCCCTCATCGCCCCCCATCGCCTCCCATCGCCCCCCATCGCCCCCCCTTGCCCCCCATCGCCCCCCATCGCCCCCTATCGCCCCCCATTGCCCCCCATTGCCCCCCCATTGCCCCCCCTTGCCCCCCATCGCCCCCCATCGCCCCCCATCATCCCCGATAGCCCCCCATCGCCCCGCATCGCCCCCCCTCGCCCTCCCTCGCTCCCCATTCTCCCCCATTGCCCCCCATTGCCCCCCCATCGCCCCCCCATCGCCCCCCCTCGCCCCCCCCTCGCCCGCCATCGCCCCCCATCGCCCCCCTTTATCGCCCCCCATCGCCCCCCATCGCCCCCCCATTACCCCCATCGCCTCCCATCGCCCCCCATGGCCCCCCATCGCTCCCAGTCGCCCTCCATCGCCCCCCATAGCCCCCCATCGCCCGCCATCGCCCCCCCTCGCCCCCCCTCGCCCCCCCTCGCCCCCCATCGCCCCACATCGCCCCCCATCGCACCCCACCACATCGCCCCCCATTGTCCCCCCTCGCCACCAATCGCCCCCCATCGCCCCCCATCGCCCCCCATCGCACCCCCTCGCCGCCCCTCGCACCCTCGCGCACCCCGTCGCCCCCCATCGCCCCCCATCGCCCCCCATCAGCCCGCATCGCCCCCCCATCGCCCTCCATCGCCCCGCATCGCCCCGCATCGCCACCCCTTGCCCCCCATTTCCCCCCATCGCACCCCACCGCCCCCCCGTCGCACCCCCTTGCCCCCCGCCGCCCCCCATGGCCCCCCATCGCCCCTTCTCGCCTGCCATCGCCCCCCATCGCACCCCATCGCCCCCCGTCGCCCCCCCTCGCCCCCCATCGGCCCCCCATCGCCCCCCATCGCCCTCCATTGCCCCCGAATTGCCCCGCCATTCCCCCCAATCGCCCCCCCTCGCCCCGCATCGCCCCGCATCGCCGCCCACCGCCCCCCATCGCCTCCCATCCCCCATTGCCCCCCCTGGCCCCCCAACACCCCCCATTGCCCCCGTTCGCCTCCCAACGCCCCCCATCGCCCCCCATCGCCCCTCATCGCCCCCCATTGCCCCCCATCGCCCCCCATCGCCCCCCATCGCCCCCCATCCCCCCTCATCGCCCCCCCCATCGCCCTTCACCTCGCCCCCCCTCGCCCTCCAAGCGCCCCCCCACGCCCCCCTTGACCCCCCCCATCGCCCCTCAACGCCCCCCACCGCCCCCCATCGCTCCCCATCGCCCCCAATCGCCCCCCATTCCCCCCACTCGCCCCCCATCGCCCCCGATCGCCCCCCATCGCCCCCCATTGTCCCCCATTGCCCCCAGTCGCCCCCCATTGCCCCCCATTGCCCCCCATCGCCCCCCATCATCCCCGATCGCCCCCCCTCGCCCCCCATCGCTCTGCATCGCCCCCCATCGCCCCCCATCGCCCCTTATCGCCCCCCCTCGCCCCGCTTCGCTCCCCATTGGCCCCCCTCGCCCCCCCTCGCCCTCCATCGCCCCCCATCGCCCTCCATCGCCCCCCCTCGCACCCTCTCGCACCCCGTCACCCCCCATCGCCCCCCATCAGCCTGCATCGCCCCCCCATCGCGCTCCATCGCCCCGCATCGCCCCGCATCGCCCCCCCTTGCCCCCCATTTCCCCCCATCGCCCCCCCTCGCCCCCCCTTGCCCCCCGCCGCCCCCCATGGCCCCCAATCGCCCCTTCTCGCCCCCCATCGCCCCCCATCGCAGCCCATCGCCCCCCATCGCCCCCCATCATCCCCGATAGCCCCCCATCGCCCCGCATCGCCCCCCCTCGCCCTCCCTCGCTCCCCATTGCCCCCGATTGCCCCCCATTGCCCCCCCATCGCCCCCCCTCGCCCCCCACTCGCCCGCCATCGCCCCCCATCGCCCCCCTTTATCGCCCCCCATCGCCCCCCATCGCCCCCCCATTACCCCCATCGCCTCCCATCGCCCCCCATGGCCCCCCATCGCTCCCCATCGCCCTCCATCGCCCCCCATAGCCCCCCATCGCCCGCCATCGCCCCCCCTCGCCCCCCCTCGCCCCCCATCGCCCCCCATCGCCCCACATCGCCCCCCATCGCACCCCACCACATCACCCCCATTGCCCCCCCTCGCCACCAATCGCCCCCCATCGCCCCCCATCGCACCCCCTCGCCCCCCCTCGCACCCTCGCGCACCCCGTCGCCCCCCATCGCCCCCCATCGCCCCCCATCAGCCCGCATCGCCCCCCCATCGCCCTCCATCGCCCCGCATCGCCCCGCATCGCCCCCCCTTGCCCCCCATTTCCCCCCATCGCACCCCACCGCCCCCCCTCGCCCCCCCTTGCCCCCCGCCGCCCCCCATGGCCCCCCATCGCCCCTTCTCGCCTGCCATCGCCCCCCATCGCACCCCATCGCCCCCCGTCGCCCCCCCTCGCCCCCCATCGGCCCCCCATCGCCCCCCATCGCCCTCCATTGCCCCCCAATTGCCCCGCCATTGCCCCCAATCGCCCCTCCTCGCCCCGCATCACCCCGCATCGCCGCCCACCGCCCCCCATCGCCTCCCATCCCCCATTGCCCCCCCTCGCCCCCCAACGCCCCCCATTGCCCCCCATCGCCTCCCATCGCCCCCCATCGCCCCCCATCGCCCCTCATCGCCCCCCATCGCCCCCCATCGCCCCCCATCGCCCCCCATCGCCCCCAATCGCCCCCCATCGCCCCACATCCCCCCTCATCGCCCCCCCCATCGCCCTTCACCTCGCCCCCCCCTCGCCCTCCAAGCGCCCCCCCACGCCCCCCTTGACCCCCCCCATCGCCCCCCAACGCCCCCCACCGCCCCCCATCGCTCCCCATCGCCCCCAATCGCCCCCCATTCCCCCCACTCGCCCCCCATCGCCCCCGATCGCCCCCCATCGCCCCCCATTGCCCCCAGTCGCCCCCCATTGCCCCCCATCATCCCCGATCGCCCCCCCTCGCCCCCCATCGCTCTACATCGCCCCCCATCGCCCCCCATCGCCCCCCATCGCCCCTTATCGCCCCCCCTCGCCCCGCTTCGCTCCCCATTGGCCCCCCTCGCCCCCCCTCGCCCTCCATCGCCCCCCATCGCACCCCCTCGCCCCCCCTCGCACCCTCTCGCACCCCGTCACCCCCCATCGCCCCCCATCGCCCCTCATCAGCCTGCATCGCCCCCCCATCGCGCTCCATCGCCCCGCATCGCCCCGCATCGCCCCCCCTTGCCCCCCATTTCCCCCCATCGCACCCCATCGCCCCCCCTCGCCCCCCCTTGCCCCCTGCCGCCCCCCATGGCCCCCCATCGCCCCTTCTCGCCCCCCATCGCCCCCCATCGCACCCCATCGCCTCCCATCGCCCCCCATCATCCCCGATAGCCCCCCATCGCCCCGCATCGCCCCCCCTCGCCCTCCCTCGCTCCCCATTGCCCCCCATTGCCCCCATTGCCCCCCCATCGCCCCCCCATCGCCCCCCTCGCCCCCCCCTCGCCCGCCATCGCCCCCCATCGCCCCCCTTTATCGCCCCCCATCGCCCCCCATCGCCCCCCCATTACCCCCATCGCCTCCCATCGCCCCCCATGGCCCCCCATCGCTCCCCATCGCCCTCCATGGCCCCCCATAGCCCCCCATCGCCCGCCATCGCCCCCCCTCGCCCCCCCTCGCCCCCCCTCGCCCCCCATCGCCCCCCATCGCCCCACATCGCCCCCCATCGCACCCCACCACATCGCCCCCCATTGCCCCCCCTCGCCACCAATCGCCCCCCATCGCCCCCCATCGCCCCCCATCGCACCCCCTCGCCCCCCCTCGCACCCTCGCGCACCCTGTCGCCCCCCATCGCCCCCCATCGCCCCCCATCAGCCCGCATCGCCCCCCCATCGCCCTCCATCGCCCCCCCTCGCCCCCCATCGCCCCCCATCGCCCCACATCGCCCCCCATCGCACCCCACCACATCACCCCCATTGCCCCCCCTCGCCACCAATCGCCCCCCATCGCCCCCCATCAGCCCGCATCGCCCCCCCATCGCCCTCCATCGCCCCGCATCGCCCCGCATCGCCCCCCCTTGCCCCCCATTTCCCCCATCGCACCCCACCGCCCCCCCTCGCCCCCCCTTGCCCCCCGCCGCCCCCCATGGCCCCCCATCGCCCCTTCTCGCCTGCCATCGCCCCCCATCGCACCCCATCGCCCCCCGTCGACCCCCTCGCCCCCCATCGGCCCCCCATCGCCCCCCATCGCCCTCCATTGCCCCCCAATTGCCCCGCCATTGCCCCCAATCGCCCCTCCTCGCCCCGCATCGCCCCGCATCGCCGCCCACCGCCCCCCATCGCCCCCCATCGCCTCCCATCGCCCCCCATCGCCCCCCATCGCACTCATCGCCCCCCATCGCCCCCCATCACCCCCCATCGCCCCCCATCGCCCCCCATCGCCCCACATCCCCCCTCATCGCCCCTCCCATCGCCCTTCACCTCGCCCCCCCTCGCCCTCCAAGCGCCCCCCACGCCCCCCTTGACCCCCCCCATCGCCCCCCAACAGCCCCCCACCGCCCCCCATCGCTCCCCATCGCCCCCAATCGCCCCCCATTCCCCCACTCGCCCCCATCGCCCCCGATCGCCCCCCATCGCCCCCATTGCCCCCATTGCCCCCACTCGCCCCCCCATTGCCCCCCATTGCCCCCCATCGCCCCCCATCATCCCCGATCGCCCCCCCTCGCCCCCCATTGCTCTACATCGCCCCCATCGCCCCCCATCGCCCCTTATCGCCCCCCCTCGCCCCGCTTCGCTCCCCATTGGCCCCCCTCGCCCCCCCCCGCCCTCCATCGCCCCCCATCGCACCCCCTCGCCCCCCTCGCACCCTCTCGCACCCCGTCACCCCCCATCGCCCCCCATCGCCCCCCATCAGCCTGCATCGCCCCCCCATCGCCCTCCATCGCCCCGCATCGCCCCGCATCGCCCCCCCTTGCCCCCCATTTCCCCCATCGCACCCCATCGCCCCCCCTCGCCCCCCCTTGCCCCCCGCCGCCCCCCATGGCCCCCCATCGCCCCTTCTCGCCCCCCATCGCACCCCATCGCCCCCTGTCGCCCCCCCTCGCCCCCCATCGCCCCCCCATCGCCCCCCATCGCCCTCCATTGCCCCCCAATTGCCCCGCAATCGCCCCAGATTGCCTCCCCTCGCCCCCCATCGCCCCCCATCGCCCCTGCATCGCCCCCCCTCGCCCCGCATCGCCCCGCATCGCCGCCCACCGCCACCCATCGCCCCCCAACCCCCATTGCCCCCCCTCGCCCCCCAACGCCCCCCATTGCCCCCATCGCCTCCCATAGCCCCCCATCGCCCCCCATCGCCCCCCATCGCCCCCCATCGCCCCCCATCGCCCCCCATCGCCCCCAATCGCCCCCCATCGCCCCCCATCGCCCCCCATCGCCCCCCATCCCCCCTCATCGCCCCCCTCATCGCCCTTCACCTCGTCCCCCCCTCGCCCTCCAAGCGCCCCCCCACGCCCCCCTTGATCCCCCCCATCGCCCCCAGAACGCCCCCCACCGCTCCCCATCGCCCCCCATCGCCCCCCATTCCCCCCACTCGCCCCCCATCGCCCCCGATCGCCCCCATCGCCCCCCATTGCCCCCCATTGCCCCCAGTCGCCCCCCATTGCCCCCCATTGCCCCCCATCGCCCCCCATCATCCCCGATCGCCCTCCCTCGCCCCCCATCGCTCCCCATCGCCCCCCATCGCCCCCCATCGCCCCTCATCGCCCCCCCTCGCCCCGCTTCGCCCCCCATCGCCCCCCTCGCCCCCCCTCGCCCCCCATCGCCCCCGATCGCCCCCCCTCGCCCCCCATCGCCCCCCATCGCCCCTCATGGCCCTCCATTGCCCCCGAAAGCCCCCCATCGCCCCCCATCACCCCCCATCGCCCCCCTTCGCCACCCGTCGCCCCCCATCGCCCCCCATCACCCCCCATCGCCCCCCATCGCCCCCGCATCGCCCCCGCATCGCCCCCATCACCCCCCATCGCCCGACAACGTCCCCCACCGCCCCCCACCGTCCACCATCGCGACCATTTCGGGAACACTTCGCGACCACTTCGCGACCACTTCGCGACCACTTTGCGACCACTTTGCGACCTCTTCGCGACCACTTCGCGACCACTTCGCGACCCCTTTGCGACCCCTTCGCGACCACTTTGCGACCACTTTGCAACCACTTCGCGACCACTTCCCAACCACGTCGCAACCACGTCGCGACCACATCGCGACCACTTCCCGACCACTTCGCGACCACTTCCCGACCACTTCGCGACCACTTCGCGACCACTTCGCGACCACTTCGCGACCACTTCGCGACCACTTCGCGACCACTTCGCGACCACTTCGCGACCACTTCGCGACCACTTCGCGACCACTTCGCGACCGCTTCGCGACCACTTCGCGACCACTTCGCGACCACTTCGCGACCACTTCACGACCACTTCGCCACCTCTTCACCACCTCCTCGCGACCAACTCGCGACCACTTCCCGACCACTTCGCGACCACTTCGCGACCACTTCGCGACCACTTCGCGACCACTTCGCGACCACTTCGCGACCACTTCGCGACCACTTCGCGACCACTTCGCGACCGCTTCGCGACCACTTCGCGACCACTTCGCGACCCCTTCGCGACCACTTCACGACCACTTCGCCACCTCTTCACCACCTCTTCGCGACCAACTCGCGACCACTTCCCGACCACTTCGCGACCACTTCGCGACCATTTCGCGACCACTTCGGGACCACTTCGCGACCACTTCGCGACCACTTCGCGACCATTTCGCGACCACTTCGCGACCACTTTGCGACCACTTCACAACCACTTTGCGACCACTTCGCGACCACTTCGCGACCACTTCGCGACCACTTCGCGACCACTTCGCGACCACTTCGCGACCACTTTGCAACCACTTCGCCACCACTTCGCAACCACTTCGCGACCACTTCGCGACCACTTCGCGACCACTTTGCGACCACTTCGCGACCACTTCGCGACCACTTCGCGACCACATCGCAACCACGTCGCCACCACATCGCGACCACTTCGCGACCACTTCGCGACGACTTCCCGACCACTTCGCGACCACTTCGCAACCACTTCGCGACCACGTCGCGACCACTTCGCGACCACTTCGCGACCACTTCGCGACCACTTCCCGACCGCTTCGCGACCACTTCCCGACCACTTCGTGACCACTTTGCGACCACTTCGCCACCTCTTCACCAACTCTTCGCGACCACCTCGCGACCACTTCCCGACCACTTCGCAACCACTTCGCGACCACTTCCCGACCGCTTCGCGACCACTTCGCGACCACTTCCCGACCACTTCGCGACCACTTCGCGACCACTTCGCGACCACTAGGCGACCACTTCGCGACCACTTCGCGACCACTTCGCGACCACTTCCCGACCGCTTCGCGACCACTTCGCGACCACTTCACGACCACTTCGCCACCTCTTCACCAACTCTTCGCGACCACCTCGCGACCACTTCCCGACCACTTCGCAACCACTTCGCGACCACTTCCCGACCGCTTCGCGACCACTTCGCGACCACTTCGCGACCACTTTGCGACCACGTCGCCACCACTTCGCGACCACTTCGCCAACACTTCGCGACCACGTCGCCACCACGTCGCGACCACGTCGTGAGCACTTTGCCACCTCTTCGCGACCACATCGCGACCACCTCGCGACCACTTCGCGGTCACTTCGCGACCACTTCGGGACCACTTCGCGACCACTTCGCGACCACTTCGCGACCACTTTGCAACCACTTAGCCACCACTTCGCGACCACTTCGCGACCATTTCGAAACCACTTCGCGACTACTTCGCGACCACTTCGCGACCACTTCGCGACCACTTCGCGACAACTTCGCGACCACAGCGCAACCACGTCGCCACCACAAGGGGACCACTTCGCGACCACTTCGCGACCACTTCCCGACCACTTCGCGACCACTTCGCGACCACTTCGCGACCACTTCGCGACCACTTCACGACCACTTCGCGACCACTTCGCGACCACTTCGCGACTACTTCGCGACCACTTCACAACCACTTCGCCACCTCCTCACCACCTCTTCGCGACCACCTGGCGACCACTTCCCGACCACTTCGCGACCACTTCGCGACCACTTCCCGACCACTTCGCGACCACTTCGCGACCACTTCGCGACCACTTCGCGACCACTTCGCGACCACTTTGCGACCACGTCGCCACCACTTCGCGACCACTTCGCCAACACTTCGCGACCACGTCGCCACCACGTCGCGACCACGTCGTGAGCACTTTGCCACCTCTTCGCGACCACTTCGCGACCACTTCGCGACCACTTCGCGGTCACTTCGCGACCACTTCGGGACCACTTCGCGACCACTTCGCGACCACTTCGCGACCACTTTGCAACCACTTCGCCACCACTTCGCGACCACTTCGCGACCATTTCGAAACCACTTCGGGACTACTTCGCGACCACTTCGCGACCACTTCGCGACCACTTCGCGACCACTTCGCGACCACTTCGCGACCACGTCGCGACCACGTCGCAACCACATCGCGACCACTTCGCAACCTCTTCGCGACCACTTCGCGACCACTTCCCGGCCACTTCGCGACCACTTCGCGACCACTTCGCGACCACTTTGCGACCACGTCGCGACCACTTCGCAACGACTTCGCGACCACTTCGCGACCACGCCGCGACCACGTCGCGACCACTTCGCGACCATTTCGCGACCACCTCGCGACCACTTCGCGACCACTTCGCGATCACTTCGGGACCACTTCGCGACCACTTCGCGACCGCCCCCCATTGCCCCTTATCAACCCCCATCGCCCCCCATCGCCCCCCATCCCCCCTCATCGCCCCCCCCATCGCCCTTCACCTCGCCCCCCCCCTCGCCCTCCAAGCGCCCCCCCACGCCTCCCTTGACCCCCCCCATCGCCCCCCGTCGCCCCCCACCGCCCCCCATCGCTCCCCATCGCCCCCAATCGCCCCCCATTCCCCCCACTCGCCCCCCATCGCCCCTGATCGCCCCCCATCGCCCCCCATTGCCCCCCATTGCCCCCAGTCGCCCCCCATTGCCCCCCATTGCCCCCCATCGCCCCTCATCATCCCCGATCGCCCCCCCTCGCCCCCCATCGCTCCCCATCGCCCCCCATCGCCCCCCATCGCCCCTTATCGCCCCCCCTCGCCCCGCTTCGCTCCCCATTGGCCCCCCTCGCCCCCCCTCGCCCTCCATCGCCCCCCATCGCACCCCCTCGCCCCCCCTCGCACCCTTTCGCACCCCGTGGCCCCCCCATCGCCCCCCATCGCCCCCCATCCTGATAGCGGGACCGACACCGCTCGGCAGCGCCCTGTCGCCTTTGAGAATGGCGTGTCAAACCAAGGGACATGGGCGTACCCAGGTGGAAGGGGTGTACAAACGTTGGAACATACCGATACCGCTGAAACCAGGGTGCAGGTGGGCCTGGGGGCGATAGGACGTCTCATAGGGCGTTCCGCGAGCCGGTCGGGGCTAAACACCGCCAGTGTGAGGGTGAACACCAGGGGAGGGAGCACGGCAAGTGGCAGGTTTAGGGACCTGAGGGTGTGCCTGTTGAGGTTAGGGCAGGGTGTGTATTGCCTGTGTGTTTTCTCACAGCGGTCCCGGCGTTACGGTGCCCTCTTCGGGCATTCGGCGAGCCAAGCTGGACTAGCTTCCACACACGGGCCACCAAACACCGCAGTCCCGGCGTTACGGTGTCCATCTTGGGCATTCGGCGAGCCAAGCTGGACGTGCTACACGCCACTGACCACCCATCACAGCAGTCCCGGCGTTACGGTGTCCATCTTGGGCATTCGGCGAGCCAAGCTGGACGTGCTACACGCCACTGACCACCCATCACAGCAGTCCCGGCGTTACGGTGTCCATCTTGGGCATTCGGCGAGCCAAGCTGGACGTGCTACACGCCACTGACCACCCATCACAGCAGTCCCGGCGTTACGGTGTCCATCTTGGGCATTCGGCGAGCCAAGCTGGACGTGCTACACGCCACTGACCACCCATCACAGCAGTCCCGGCGTTACGGTGTCCATCTTGGGCATTCGGCGAGCCAAGCTGGACGTGCTACACGCCACTGACCACCCATCACAGCAGTCCCGGCATTACGGTGTCCATCTTGGGCATTCGGCGAGCCAAGCTGGACGTGCTACACGCCACTGACCACCCATCACAGCAGTCCCGGCGTTACGGTGTCCATCTCGGGCATTCGGCGAGCCAAGCTGGACGTGCTACACGCCACTGACCACCCATCACAGAGAGAAGGTAGCGTAGTTCAGCGGTCATGCACGTGACACCTGAACTAGAGGTGCTCGGTTCGAATCCCGGTGGGGTTGGAACGCAGTGTCCTAGACGCTAGGGTGTCGGTGACCCCGCGAGCCGGAAGGGATGCTGCGAGGGACAAATAGGGATCACGGATACGCTGGAGTTCGGTGAGCGCCCGAGCACTTTACCACCCAACACAGCAGCCCCGGCGTTACAGTGTCCATCTTGGGCATTCGGCGAGTCAAGCTGGACGTGCTACACGCCACTGACCACCAATCACAGCAGTCCCGGCGTTACGGTGTCCATCTCGGGCATTCGGCGAGCCAAGCTGGACGTGCTACACGCCACTGACCACCCATCACAGAGAGAAGGTCGCGTAGTTCAGCGGTCATGCACGTGACACCTGAACTAGAGGTGCTCGGTTCGAATCCCGGTGGGGTTGGAACGCAGTGTCCTAGGCGCTAGGGTGTCGGTGACCCCGCGAGCCGGAAGGGATGCTGCGAGGGACAGGTAGGGATCACGGATACGCTGGAGTTCGGTGAGCGCCCGAGCACTTTACCACCCAACACAGCAGTCCCGGCGTTACGGTGTCCATCTTGGGCATTCGGCGAGCCCAGCTGGACGTGCTACACGCCACTGATCACTGTCTGTGCGCGTGCCACCTCGGGCACTGCGGCGGGGCGGCCAGTACACGTTGCAAGTGCTGTACTGTGATGTCTTGCGGTGCCAGGCGGCAGAAGCAGGACCGAAGTACAGGAACGCCTGTGTCGTGTGCCCGTGTGAGCGAGGGCACGCTCCGCACTGGGACTTCTATGCACTGTATGATACAGTGGCTCTTTACGTTTCCCGCGAATTCACTGTACCGGAGTTGCGGCTGTTTTGATGTGTGTAGTATGATGTAGCGTGCTGTGCCTTGCGACAGGTAGGGATCACGGATAAGCTTGAGTTCGGAGATCGCCCGAGCACTTTACCTTTACCTTTACCCATCGCCCCCCATCAGCCTGCATCGCCCCCCCATCGCCCTCCATCGCCCCGCATCGCCCCGCATCGCCCCCCCTTGCCCCCCATTTCCCCCCATCGCACCCCATCGCCCCCCCTCGCCCCCCCTTGCCCCCCACCGCCCCCCATGGCCCCCCATCGCCCCTTCTCGCCCCCCATCGCCCCCCATCGCACCCCATCGCCCCCCATCGCCCCCCCTCGCCCCCCATCGCCCCCCCATCGCCCCCCAACGCCCTCCATTGCCCCCCAATTGCCCCGCCATTGCGCCCAATTGCCTCCCCTCGCCCCCCGTCGCCCCCGATCGCCCCCGCATCGCCCCCCCTCGCCCCGCATCGCCCCGCATCGCCGCCCACCGCCCCCCATCGCCCCCCATCCCCCATTGCCCCCCCTCGCCCCCCAACGCCCCCCATTGCCCCCCATCGCCTCCCATTGCCCCCCATCGCCCCCCATCGCCCCCCATCGCCCCCCCTCGCCCTCAATCGCCCCCCATCGCACCCCCTCGCCCCCCCTCGCACCCTCTCGCACCCCATCGCCCCCCATCGCCCCCCATCGCCCCCCATCAGCCTGCATCGCCCCCCCATCGCCCTCCATCACCCCGCATTGCCCCGCATCGCCCCCCCTTGCCCCTCATTTCCCCCCATCGCACCCCATCGCCCCCCCTCGCCCCCCCTTGCCCCCCGCCGCCCCCCATGGCCCCCCATCGCCCCTTCTCGCCCCCCATCGCCCCCCATCGCACCCCATCGCCCCCCGTCGCCCCCTCTCGCCCCCCATCGCCCCCCCATCGCCCCCCATCGCCCTCCATTGCCCCCCAATTGCCCCGCCATTGCCCCCGATTGCCTCCCCTCGCCCCCCGTCGCCCCCCATCGCCCCCGCATCGCCCCCCCTCGCCCCGCATCGCCCCGCATCGCCGCCCACCGCCCCCCATCGCCCCGCATCCCCCATTGCCCCCCCTCGCCCCCCAACGCCCCCCATTGCCCCCCATCGCCTCCCATCGCCCCCCATCGCCCCCCATCGCCCCCCATCGCCCCCCATCGCCCCCCATCGCCCCCCTTCGCCCCCCTTCGCCCCCCATCGCCCCCCATCGCCCCCCATCGCCCCCCATCCCCCCTCGTCGCCCCCCTTATCGCCCTTCACCTCGCCCCCCCCTCGCCCTCCAAGCGCCCCCCCAACCCCCCCTTGACCCCCCCCCTCGCCCCCCAAACGCCCCCCACCGCCCCCCATCGCTCCCCATCGCCCCCCATCGCCCCCCATTCCCCCCACTCGCCCCGCATCGCCCCCCATCGCCCCCCATTGCCCCCCATTGCCCCCAGTCGCCCCCCATTGCCCCCCATTGCCCCCCATCGCCCCCCATCATCCCCGATCGCCCCCCCTCGCCCCCCATCGCTCCCCATCGCCCCCCATCGCCCCCCATCGCCCCTTATCGCCCCCCCTCGCCCCGCTTCGCCCCCCATCGCCCCCCCTCGCCCCCCCTCGCCCCCAATCGCCCCCCATTGCCCCCGATCGCCCCCCATCACCCCCCATCGCCCCCCATTGCCCCCGCATCGCCCCCGCATCGCCCCCCATCAACCCCCATCGCCCGACAACGTCCGCCACCGCCCCCCACCGTCCACCATCGCGACCACTTCGCGACCACTTCGCGACCACTTCGCGAACACTTCGCGACCACTTCGCGACCACTTCGCAACCACTTTGCTTTCTCTTCGCGACCACTTCGCGACCACTTCGCGACCCCTTCGCGACCCCTTCGCGACCACTTTGCGACCACTTTGCAACCACTTCGGGACCACTTCGCAACCACGTCGCAACCACGTTGCGACCATATCGCGACCACTTCGCGACCACTTCGCGACCACTTCCCAACCACTTCGCGACCACTTCGCGACCACTTCGCGACCACTTCGCGACCACTTCGCGACCACTTCGCGACCACTTCGCGAACACTTCGCGACCACTTCGCGACCACTTCGCGACCACTTCCTGACCACTTCGCGACCACTTCGCGACCACATCGCGACCACTTTGCGACCACTTCGCGACCACTTCGCGACCACTTCGCGACCACTTCGCGACCACTTGGCGACCACTTCGCGACCACTTCACGACCACTTCGCCCCCTCTTCACCACCTCTTCGCGACCAACTCGCGACCACTTCCCGACCACTTCGCGACCACTTCGCGACCACTTCGCGACCACTTCGCGACCACTTTGCGACCACGTCGCGACCACTTCGCAACCACTTCGCGACCACTTCGCGACCACTTCTCGACCACTTGGCGACCACTTCGCGACCACTTCACGACCACTTCGCCACCTCTTCACCACCTATTCGCGACCAACTCGCGACCACGTCGTGAGCACTTTGCCACCTCTTCGCGACCACTTCACGACCACTTCGCGACCACTTCGCAACCACTTCGCGACCACTTCGCGACCACTCCGCGACCACTTCGCGACCACTTCGCGACCACTTTGCAACCACTTCGCCACCACTTCGCAACCACTTCACAACCACTTTGCGACCACTTCGCGACCACTTTGCGACCACTTCGCGACCAGTCCGCGACCACTTCGCGACCACTTCGCGACCACTTTGCAACCACTTCGCCACCACTTCGCAACCACTTCCAGACCACTTCGCGACCACTTCGCTACCACTTCGCGACCACTTCGCGACCACTTCGCGACCACTTCGCGACCACTTCGCCACCTCTTCACCACCTCTTCGCGACCACCTCGCGACCACTTCCCGACCACTTCGCGACCACTTCGCGACCACTTCCCGACCACTTCGCGACCACTTCGTGACCACTTCGCGACCGCCCCCCATTGCCCCTTATCAACCCCCATCGCCCCCCATCGCCCCCCATCCCCCCTCATCGCTCCCCCCATCGCCCTTCACCTCGCCCCCCCCTCGCCCTCCAAGCGCCCCCCCACGGCTCCCTTGACCCCCCCCATCGCCCCCCAACGCCCCCACCGCCCCCCATCGCTCACCATCGCCCCCAATCGCCCCCCAGTCCCCCCACTCGCCCCCCATCGCCCCCGATCGCCCCCCATTGCCCCCCATTGCCCCCAGTCGCCCCCCAGTCGCCCCCCATTGCCCCCCATCGCCCCCCATCATCCCCGGTTCCCCCCTCGCCCCCCATCGCTCTGCATCGCCCCCCATCGCCCCCCATCGCCCCTTATCGCCCCCCCTCGCCCCGCTTCGCTCCCCATTGGCCCCCCTCGCCCCCCCTCGCCCTCCATCGCCCCCCATCGCACCCCCTCGCCCCCCCTCGCACCCTCTCGCACCCCGTCACCCCCCATCGCCCCCCATCGCCCCCCATCAGCCTGCATCGCCCCCCCATACCCCTCCATGGCCCCGCATCGCCCCGCATCGCCCCCCCTTGCCCCCCATTTCTCCCCATCGCACCCCATCGCCCCCCCTCGCCCCCCCTTGCCCCCCGCCGCCCCCCATGGCCCCCCATCGCCCCTTCTCGCCCCCCATCGCCCCCCATCGCACCCCATCGCCCCCCTCGCCCCCCATCGCCCCCCATCGCCCCCCCATCGCCCCCCATCGCCCTCCATTGCCCCCCAATTGCCCCGCCATTGCGCCCGATTGCCCCCCATCGCCCCCCATTGCCCCCCATTGCCCCCAGTCGCCCCCCATTGCCCCCCATTGCCCCTCATCATCCCCGATCGCCCCCCTCGCCCCCCATCGCTCCCCATCGCCCCCCATCGCCCCCCATCGCCCCTTATCGCCCCCCCTCGCCCCGCTTCGCTCCCCATTGGCCCCCCTCGCCCCCCCTCGCCCTCCATCGCCCCCCATCGCACCCCCTCGCCCCCCCCTCGCACCCTTTCGCACCCCATCGCCCCCCATCGCCCCCCATCGCCCCCCATCAGCCTGCATCGCCCCCCCATTGCCCTCCATCGCCCCGCATCGCCCCGCATCGCCCCCCCTTGCCCCCCATTTCCCCCCATCGCACCCCATCGCCCCCCCTCGCCCCCCCTTGCCCCCCACCGCCCCCCATGGCCCCCCATTGCCCCTTCTCGCCCCCCATCGCCCCCCATCGCACCCCATCGCCCCCCGTCGCCCCCCCTCGCCCCCCATCGCCCCCCCATCGCCCCCCATCGCCCTCCATTGCCCCCCAATTGCCCCGCCATTGCGCCCGATTGCCTCCCCTCGCCCCCCGTCGCCCCCCATCGCCCCCGCATCGCCCCCCATCGCCTCCCATTGCCCCCCATCGCCGCCCACCGCCCCCCATCGCCCCCCATCGCCCCCCCTCGCCCTCAATCGCCCCCCATCGCACCCCCTCGCCCCCCCCGCCCCCCATCGCACCGCATCGGCCCCCATCGCCCCCCATCGCCCCCCATCATCCTGCATCGCCCCCCCATCGCCCTCCATCACCCCGCATCGCCCCGCATCGCCCCCCCTTGCCCCTCATTTCCCCCCATCGCACCCCATCGCCCCCCCTCGCCCCCCCTTGCCCCCCGCCGCCCCCCATGGCCCCCCATCGCCCCTTCTCGCCCCCCATCGCCCCCCATCGCACCCCATCGCCCCCCGTCGCCCCCCATCGCCCCCCATCGCCCCCACATCGCCCCCCATCGCCCTCCATTGCCCCCAAATTGCCCCGCCACTGCCCCCGATTGCCTCCCCTCGCCCCCCGTCGCCCCGCATCGCCCCCGCATCGCCCCCCCTAGCCCCGCATCGCCCCGCATCGCCGCCCATCGCCCCCCATCGCCCCGCATCCCCCATTGCCCCCGCTCGCCCCCCAACGCCCCCCATTGCCCCCCATCGCCTCCCATCGCCCCCCATCGCCCCCCATCGCCCCCCATCGCCCCCCATCGCCCCCCATCGCCCCCCATCGCCCCCCATCCCCCCTCATCGCCCCCCTCATCGCCCTTCACCTCGCCCCCCCCTCGCCCTCCAAGCGCCCCCCCACGCCCCCCTTGACCCCCCCCATCGCCCTCCAAACGCCCCCCACCGCCCCCCATCGCTCCCCATCGCCCCCCCACGCCCCCCATCCCCCCCACTCGCCCCCCATCGCCCCCGATCGCCCCCCATCGCCCCCCATTGCCCCCCATTGCCCCAAGTCGCCCCCCATTGCCCCCCATCATCCCCGATCGCCCCCCATCATCCCCGATCGCCCCCCCTCGCCCCCCATCGCTCCCCATCGCCCCCCATCGCCCCCCATCGCCCCTTATCGCCCCCCCTCGCCCCGCTTCGCCCCCCATCGCCCCCCCTCGCCCCCCCTCGCCCCCAATCGCCCCCCATTGCCCCCGATCGCCCCCCATCGCCCCCCATCGCCCCCGCATCGCCCCCGCATCGCCCCCCATCAACCCGCATCGCCCGACAACGTCCCCCACCGCCCCCCACCGTCCACCATCGCGACCACTTCGCGACCACTTTGCGACCAATTCGCGAACACTTCGCGACCACTTCGCGACCCCTTCGCGACCACTTTGCGACCACTTTGCAACCACTTCGCGACCACTTTGCGACCACTTCGCGAACACTTCGCGACCCCTTCGCGACCCCTTCGCGACCACTTTGCGACCACTTTGCAACCACTTCGCGACCACTTCGCAACCACGTCGCAACCACGTCGCGACCATATCGCGACCACTTCGCGACCACTTCGCGACCACTTCCCAACCACTTCGCGACCACTTCGCGACCACTTCTCGACCACTTGGCGACCACTTCGCGACCACTTCACGACCACTTCGCCCCCTCTTCACCACCTCTTCGCGACCACTTCCCGACCACTTCGCGACCACTTCGCGACCACTTCGCGACCACTTCGCGACCACTTCGCGACCACTTTGCGACCACGTCGCGACCACTTCGCGACCACTTCGCGACCACTTCGCGCCCACTTCTCGACCACTTGGCGACCACTTCGCGACCACTTCACGACCACTTCGCCACCTCTTCACCACCTGTTCGCGACCAACTCGCGACCACGTCGTGAGCACTTTGCCACCTCTTCGCGACCACTTCGCGACCACTTCGCGACCACTTCGCGACCACTTTGCAACCACTTCGGCACCACTTCGCAACCACTTCACGGCCACTTTGCGACCACGTCGCCACCACATTGCGACCACTTCGCGACCACTTCCTGACCACTTCCCGACCACTTCGCGACCACTTGGCGACCACTTCGCGACCAGTTCGCTACCACTTCGCGACCACTTCGCGACCACTTCGCGACCACTTCGCGACCACTTCGCCACCTCTTCACCACCTCTTCGCGACCACCTCGCGACCACTTCCCGACCACTTCGCGACCACTTCGCGACCACTTCCCGACTACTTCGCGACCACTTCGCGGCCAATTCGCGACCGCCCCCCATTGCCCCTTATCAACCCCCATCGCCCCCCATCGCCCCCCATCCCCCCTCATCGCCCCCCCCATCGCCCTTCACCTCGCCCCCCCCTCGCCCTCCAAGCGCCCCCCCACGCCTCCCTTGACCCCCCCCATCGCCACCCAACGCCCCCCAACGCCCCCCATCGCTCCCCATCGCCCCCAATCGCCCCCCAGTCCCCCCACTCGCCCCCCATCGCCCCTGATGGCCCCCCATCGCCCCCCATTGCCCCCCATTGCCCCCAGTCGCCCCCCATTGCCCCCCATTGCCCCCCATCGCCCCCCATCATCCCCGGTTCCCCCCTCGCCCCCCATCGCTCTGCATCGCCCCCCATCGCCCCCCATCGCCCCTTATCGCCCCCCCTCGCCCCGCTTCGCTCCCCATTGGCCCCCCTCGCCCCCCCTCGCCCTCCATCGCCCCCCATCGCACCCCCTCGCCCCCCCTCGCACCCTGTCGCACCCCGTGGCCCCCCCATCGCCCCCCATCGCCCCCCATCAGCCTGCATCGCCCCCCCATCGCCCTCCATCGCCCCGCATCGCCCCGCATCGCCCCCCCTTGCCCCCCATTTCCCCCCATCACACCCCATCGCCCCCCCTCGCCCCCTCTTGCCCCCCGCCGCCCCCCATGGCCCCCCATCGCCCCTTCTCGCCCCCCATCGCCCCCAGTCGCACCCCATCGCCCCCCGTCGCCCCCCATCGCCCCCCCATCGCCCCCCATCGCCCTCCATTGCCCCCCAATTGCCCCGCCATTGCCCCCGATTGCCTCCCCTCGCCCCCCGTCGCCCCCCATCGCCCCCGCATCGCCCCCCCTCGCCCCGCATCGCCCCGCATCGCCGCCCACCGCCCCCCATCGCCCCCAGTCCCCCATTGCCCCCCCTCGCCCCCCAACGCCCCCCATTGCCCCCCATCGCCTCCCATCGCCCCCCATCGCCCCCCATCGCCCCCCATCGCCCCCCATCGCCCCCCATCGCCCCCCCTCGCCCTCAATCGCCCCCCATCGCCCCCCCTCGCCCCCCATCGCCCCCCATCGCCCCCGATTGCCCCCCATCGCCTCCCATCGCCCCCCATCGCCCCCCATCGCCCCCCATCGCCCCCCATCGCCCCCCATCGCCCCCCATCGCCCCCCATCGCCCACCATCGCCCCCCATCGCCCCCCATCGCCCCCCATCGCCCCCCATCGCCCCCCCTCGCCCCCCATCGCACCCCCTCGCCCCCCCTCGCACCCTCTCGCCCCCCATCGCCCCCCATCGCCCCCCATCAGCCTGCATCGCCCCCCCATCGCCCTCCATCACCCCGCATCGCCCCGCATCGCCCCCTCTTGCCCCTCATTTCCCCCCATTGCACCCCATCGCCCCCCGTCGCCCCCCCTTGCCCCCCGCCGCCCCCCATGGCCCCCCATCGCCCCTTCTCGCCCCCAATCGCCCCCCATCGCACCCCATCGCCCCCCGTCGCCCCCCCTCGCCCCCCATCGCCCCCGCATCGCCCCCCATCGCCCTCCATTGCCCCCCAATTGCCCCGCCATTGCCCCCGATTGCCTCCCCTCGCCCCCCGTCGCCCCCCATCGCCCCCGCATCGCCCCGCATCGCCCCGCATCGCCGCCCACCGCCCCCCATCGCCCCCCATCCCCCATTGCCCCCCCTCGCCCCCCAACGCCCCCCATTGCCCCCCATCGCCTCCCATCGCCCCCCATCGCCCCCGATCGCCCCCGATCGCCCCCCATCGCCCCCCATCGCCCCCCATCGCCCCCCATCGCCCCCCATCCCCCCTCATCGCCCCCCTCATCGCCCTTCACCTCGCCCCCCCCTCGCCCTCCAAGCGCCCCCCCACGCCCCCCTTGACCCCCCCCATCGCCCTCCAAACGCCCCCCACCGCCCCCCATCGCTCCCCATCACCCCCCCACGCCCCCCATCCCCCCCACTCGCCCCCCATCGCCCCCGATCGCCCCCCATCGCCCCACATTGCCCCCCATTGCCCCCGGTCGCCCCCCATTGCCCCCCATCATCCCCGATCGCCCCCCATCATCCCCGATCGCCCCCCCTCGCCCCCCATCGCTCCCCATCGCCCCCCATCGCCCCCCATCGCCCCTTATCGCCCCCCCTCGCCCCGCTTTGCCCCCCATCGCCCCCCCTCGCCCCCCAACGCCCCCCATTGCCCCCGAAAGCCCCCAATCACCCCCCATCGCCCCCCATCGCCCCCGCATCGCCCCCGCATCGCCCCCCATCAACCCGCATCGCCCGACAACGTCCCCCACCGCCCCCAACCGTCCACCATCGCGACCACTTCGCGACCTCTTCGCGACCACTTCGCGACCACTTCGCGACCCCTTCGCGACCCCTTCGCGACCACTTTGCGACCACTTTGCAACCACTTCGCGACCACTTCGCAACCACGTCGGAACCACGTCGCGGCCATATCGCGACCACTTCGCGACCACTTCGCGACCATTTCGCGACCACTTCGCGACCACTTCGCGACCACTTCGCGACCACTTCGCGAACACTTCGCGACCACTTCGCGACCGCCCCCCATTGCCCCTTATCAACCCCCATCGCCCCCCATCGCCCCCCATCCCCCCTCATCAGCCTCCCCCGTCCCCCTTCACCTCGCCCCCCCTCGCCCTCCAAGCGCCCCCCCACGCGCCCCTTGACCCCCCCCACCGCCCCCCATCGCTCCCCATCGCCCCCAATTGCCCCCCATTCCCCCCACTCATCCCCCATCGCCTCCGATCGCCCCCCATCGCCCCCCATTGCCCCCCATTGCCCCCAGTCGCCCCCCATTGCCCCCCATTGCCCCCCATCGCCCCCCATCATCCCCGGTTCCCCCCTCGCCCCCCATCGCTCTGCATCGCCCCCCATCGCCCCCCATCGCCCCTTATCGCCCCCCCTCGCCCCGCTTCGCTCCCCATTGGCCCCCCTCGCCCCCCTCGCCCTCCATGGCCCCCCATCGCACCCCCTCGCCCCCCCTCGCACCCTCTCGCACCCCATCGCCCCCCACCGCTCCCCATCAGCCTGCATCGCCCCTCCATCGCCCTCCATCGCCCCGCATCACCCCGCATCGCCCCCCCTTGCCCCCCATTTCCCCCCATCGCACCCCATCGCCCCCCCTCGCCCCCCCTTGCCCCCCGCCGCCCCCCATGGCCCCCCATGGCCCCTTCTCGCCCCCCATCGCCCCCCATCGCACCCCATCGCCCCCCGTCGCCCCCCATCGCCCCCCATCGCCCCCCCATCGCCCCCCATCGCCCTTCATTGCCCCCCAATTGCCCCGTCATTGCCCCCGATTGCCTCCCCTCGCCCCCCGTGGCCCAGCATCGCCCCCGCATCGCCCCCCCTCGCCCCGCATCGCCCCGCATCACCGCCCACCGCCCCCCATCGCCCCCCATCCCCCATTGCCCCCCCTCCCCCCCCACCGCCCCCCATTGCCCCCCGCCGCCCCCCATGGCCCCCCGTCGCCCCCCATCGCCCCCCCTCGCCCTCAATCGCCCCCCATCGCCCCCCTTCGCCCCCCATCGCCCCTAATGGCACCCCATCGCCCCCCATCGCCCCCCATCGCCCCCCATCAGCCTGCATCGCCCCCCCATCGCCCTGCATCACCCCGCATCGCCCCGCATCGCCCCCCCTTGCCCCCCATTTCCCCCCATCGCACCCCATCGCCCCCCCTTGCCCCCCTTGCCCCCCGCCGCCCCCCATGGCCCCCCATCGCCCCTTCTCGCCCCCCATCGCCCCCCATCGCACCCCATCGCCCCCCGTCGCCCCCTCTCGCCCCCCATCGCCCCCCCCTCGCCCCCCATCACCCTCCATTGCCCCCCAATTGCCCCGCCATTGCCCCCGATTGCCTCCCCTCGCCCCACGTCGCCCCCCCTCGCCCCCGCATCGCCCCCCCTCGCCCCGCATCGCCCCGCATCGCCGCCAACCGCCCCCCATCGCCCCCCATCCCCCATTGCCCCCCCTCGCCCCCCAACGCCCCCCATTGCCCCCCATCGCCTCCCATCGCCCCCCATCGCCCCCCATCGCCCCCCATCGCCCCCCATCGCCCCCCACCGCCCCCCATCGCCCCCCATCGCCCCCCATCGCCCCCCATCGCCCCCCATCGCCCCCCATCCCCCCTCATCGCCCCCCTCATCGCCCTTCACCTCGCCCCCCCCTCGCCCTCCAAGCGCCCCCCCACGCCCCCCTTGACCCCCCCCATCGCCCCCCAAACGCCCCCCACCGCCCCCCATCGCTCCTCATCGCCCCCCATCGCCCCCTATTCCCCCCACTCGCCCCGCATCGCCCCCGATCGCCCCCCATCGCCCCCCATTGCACCCCATTGCCCCCGATCGCCCCCCATCATCCCCGATCGCCCCCCCTCGCCCCCCATCGCTCCCCATCGCCCCCCATCGCCCCCCATCACCCCTTATCTCCCCCCCTCGCCCCGCTTCGCCCCCCATCGCCCCCCCTCGCCCCCCCTCGCCCCCCATCGCCCCCCATTGCCCACGATCGCCCCCCATCACCCCCCATCGCCCCCGCATCGCCCCCCATCAACCCCCATCGCCCGACAACGTCCCCCACCGCCCCCCACCGTCCACCATCGCGACCACTTCGCGACCACTTCGCGACCACTTCGCGAACACTTCGCGACCACTTCGCGACCACTTCGCGACCACTTTGCGACCTCTTCGCGACCACTTCGCGACCACTTCGCGACCCCTTCGCGACCCCTTCGCGACCACTTTGCGACCACTTTGCAACCACTTCGCGACCACTTCGCAGCCACGTCGCAACCACGTCGCGACCATATCGCGACCACTTTGCGACCACTTTGCGACCACTTCCCAACCACTTCGCGACCACTTCGCGACCACTTCGCGACCGCTTTGCGACCACTTCGCGACCACTTCGCGACCACTTCGCGAACACTTCGCGACCACTTCGCGACCACTTCGCGACCACTTCGCGACCACTTCGCGACCACTTCGCGACCACTTCGCGACCACTTTGCGACCACTTCGCGACCACTTGGCGACCCCTTCGCCACCACTTCTGGACCACTTGGCGACCACTTTGCGACCACGTCGCGACCACTTCGCGACCACTGCGCCAACACTTCGCGACCACGTCGCCACCACGTCGGGACCACGTCGTGATCAGTTTGCAACCTCTTCGCGACCACTTCGCGACCACTTCGCGACCACTTCGCGACCATTTCGCGACCACTTCGCGACCACTTGGCGACCACTTCGCGCCAACTTCGCGACCACTTTGCAACCACTTCGGCACCACTTCGCAACGACTTCACGACCACTTCGCAACCACTTCACGACCACTTTGCGACCACTTCGCGACCACTTTGCGACCACTTCGCGACCACTTCGCGACCACTTCGCGACCACATCGCAACCACGTCGCCACCACGTTGCAACCACTTCGCAACGACTTCACGACCACTTCGCAACCACTTCACGACCACTTCCCGACCACTTCGCGACCACTGCCCGACCATTTCGCGACCACTTGGCGACCACTTTGCGACCACTTCGCTGCCACTTCGCGACCACTTCGCGACCACTTCGCGACCACTTCGCGACCACTTCGCCCCCTCTTCACCACCTCTTCGCGACCACCTCGCGACCACTTCCCGACCACTTCGCGACCACTTCGCGACCACTTCCCGACCACTTCGCGACCCCTTCGCGACCACTTCGCGACCGCCGCCCATTGCCCCTTATCAACCCCCATTGCCCCCCATCGCCCCCCATCCCCCCTCATCGCCCCCCCATCGCCCTTCACCTCGCCCCCCCCTCGCCCTCCAAGCGCCCCCCCACGCCTCCCTTGACCCCCCCCATCGCCCCCCAACGCCCCCCACCGCCCCCCATCGCTCCCCATCGCCCCCAATCGCCCCCCAGTCCCCCCACTCGCCCCCCATCGCCCCCGATCGCCCCCCATCGCGCCCCATTGCCCCCCATTGCCCCCAGTCGCCCCCCATTGCCCCCCATTGCCCCCCATCGCCCCCCATCATTCCCGGTTCCCCCCTCGCCCCCCATCGCTCTGCATCGCCCCCCATCGCCCCCCATCGCCCCTTATCGCCCCCCCTCGCCCCGCTTCGCTCCCCATTGGCCCCCCTCGCCCCCCCTCGCCCTCCATCGCCCCCCATCGCACCCCCTCGCCCCCCCTCGCACCCTCTCGCACCCCGTCGCCCCCCATCGCCCCCCATCGCCCCCCATCAGCCTGCATCGCCCCCCCATCGCCCTCCATTGCCCCGCATCGCCCCGCATCGTCCCCCCTTGCCCCCCATTTCCCCCCATCGCACCCCATGGCCCCCCCTCGCCCCCCCTTGCCCCCCGCCGCCCCCCATGGCCCCCCATCGCCCCTTCTCGCCCCCCATCGCCCCCCATCGCACCCCATCGCCCCCCGTCGCCCCCCCTCGCCCCCCATCGCCCCCCCATCGCCCCCCATCGCCCTCCATTGCCCCCCAATTGCCCCACCATTGCCCCCGATTGCGTCCCCTCGCCCCCCGTCGCCCCCCATCGCCCCCGCATCGCCCCCCCTCGCCCCGCATCGCCCCGCATCGCCGCCCACCGCCCCCCCTCGCCCCCCGTCCCCCATTGCCCCCCCTCGCCCCCCATTGCCCCCCGCCGCCCCCCATGGCCCCCCATCGCCCCTTCTCGCCCCCCATCGCCCCCCATCGCACCGGATCGCCCCCGGTCGCCCCCCATCGCCCTCCATTGCCCCCGTATTGCCCCGCCATTGCCCCCGATTGCCTCCCCTCGCCCCCCGTCGCCCCCCATCGCCCCCGCATCGCCCCCCCTCGCCCCGCATCGCCCCGCATCGCCGCCCACCGCCCCCCATCGCCCCCCATCCCCCATTGCCCCCCCTCGCCCCCCAACGCCGCCCATTGCCCCCCATCGCCTCCCATCGCCCCCCATCGCCCCCCATCGCCCCCCATCGCCCCCCATCGCCCCCCATCGCCCCCCATCGCCCCCCATCGCCCCCCATCCCCCGCTCATCGCCCCCCTCATGGCCCTTCACCTCGCCCCCCCCTCGCCCTCCAAGCGCCCCCCCACGCCCCCCTTGACCCCCCCCATCACCCCCCAAACGCCCCCCACCGCCCCCCATTGCTCCCCATCGCCCCCCATCGCCCCCCATTCCCCCCACTCGCCCCCCATCGCCCCCGATCGCCCCCCATCGCCCCCCATTGCCCTCCATTGCCCCCAGTCGCCCCCCATTGCCCCCCATTGCCCCCCATCATCCCCGATCGCCCCCCCTCGCCCCCCATCGCTCCCCATCGCCCCCCATCGCCCCCCATCGCCCCTTATCGCCCCCCCTCGCCCCGCTTCGCCCCCCATTGCCCCCCCTTGCCCCCCCTCGCCCCCCATCGCCCCCCATTGCCCCCGATCGCCCCCCATCACCCCCCATCGCCCCCCATCGCCCCCGCATCGCCCCCGCATCGCCCCCCATCAACCCCCATCGCCCGACAACGTCCCCCACCGCCCCCCACCGTCCACCATCGCGACCACTTCGCGACCACTTCGCGACCACTTCGCGAACACTTCGCGACCACTTCGCGACCACTTCGCGACCACTTCGCGACCCCTTCGCGACCCCTTCGCGACCATTTTGCGACCACTTTGCAACCACTTCGCGACCACTTCGCAACCACGTCGCAACCACGTCGCGACCATATCGCGACCACTTCGCGACCACTTCCCAACCGCTTCGCGACCACTTCGCGACCACTTCGCGACCACTTCGCGACCACTGCGCGACCACTTCGCGAACACTTCGCGACCACTGCGCGACCACTTCGCGAACACTTCGCGACCACTTCGCGACCGCCCCCCATTGCCCCTTATTAACCCCCATCGCCCCCCATCGCCCCCCATCCCCCCTCATCGCCGCCCTCATCGCCCTTCACCTCGCCCCCCCCTCGCCCTCCAAGCGCCCCCCCACGCCTCCCTTGACCCCCCCCCATCGCCCCCCAAACGCCCCCCACCGCCCCCCATCGCTCCCCATCGCCCCCAATCGCCCCCCAGTCCCCCCACTCGCCCCCCATCGCCCCCGATCGCCCCCCATCGCCCCCCAACGCCCCCATTGCCCCCAGTCGCCCCCCATTGCCCCCCATTGCCCCCCATCGCCCCCCATCATCCCCGGTTCCCCCCTCGCCCCCCATCGCTCTGCATCGCCCCCCATCGCCCCCCATCGCCCCTTATCGCCCCCCTCGCCCCGCTTCGCTCCCCATGGGCCCCCCTCGCCCCCCCTCGCCCTCCATCGCCCCCCATCGCACCCCCTCGCCCCCCCTCGCACCCTCTCGCACCCCGTCGCCCCCCATCGCCCCCCATCAGCCTGCATCGCCCCCCCATCGCCCTCCATCGCCCCGCATCGCCCCGCATCGCCCCCCCCCTTGCCCCCCATTTCCCCCCATCGCACCCCATCGCCCCCCCTCGCCCCCCCTTGCCCCCCATCGCCCCTTCTCGCCCCCCATCGCCCCCCATCGCCCCCCATCGCCCCCCATCGCACCCCATCGCCCCCCGTCGCCCCCCATCGCCCCCCATCGCCCCCCCATCGCCCCCCATCGCCCTTCATTGCCCCCCAATTGCCCCGCCATTGCCCCCTATTGCCTCCCCTCGCCCCCCGTCGCCCCCCATTGCCCCCGCATCGCCCCCCCTCGCCCCGCATCGCCCCGCATCGCCGCCCACCGCCCCCCATCGCCCCCCATCCCCCATTGCCCCCCCTCGCCCCCCAACGCCCCCCATTGCCCCCCATCGCCTCCCATCGCCCCCCATCGCCCCCCCGTCGCCCCCCCTCGCCCCCCATCGCACCCCCTCGCCCTCAATCGCCCCCCATCGCACCCCCTCGCCCCCCCTCGCACCCTCTCGCACCCCATCGCCCACCATCGCCCCCCATCGCCCCCCATCAGCCTGCATCGCCCCCCCATCGCCCTCCATCACCCCGCATCGCCCCGCATCGCCCCCCCTTGCCCCTCATTTCCCCCCATTGCACCCCATCGCCCCCCGTCGCCCCCCCTTGCCCCCCGCCGCCCCCCATGGCCCCCCATCGCCCCTTCCCGCCCCCCATCGCCCCCCATCGCACCCCATTGCCCCCCGTCGCCCCCCCTCGCCCCCCATCGCCCCCCCATCGCCCCCCGTCGCCCCCCATTGCCCCCCAATTGCCCCGCCATTGCCCCCGATTGCCTCCCCTCGCCCCCCGTCGCCCCCCATCGCCCCCGCATCGCCCCCCCTCGCCCCGCATCGCCCCGCATCGCCGCCCACCGCCCCCCATCGCCCCCCAACCCCCATTGCCCCCCCTCGCCCCCCAACGCCCCCCATTGCCCCCCATCGCCTCCCATCGCCCCCCATCGCCCCCCATCGCCCCCCATCGCCCCCCATCGCCCCCCATCGCCCCCCATCCCCCCCATCGCCCCCCTCATCGCCCTTCACCTCGCCCCCCCCTCGCCCTCCAAGCGCCCCCCCACGCCCCCCTTGACCCCCCCCATCGCCCCCCAAACGCCCCCCACCGCCCCCCATCGCTCCCCATCGCCCCCCATCGCCCCCCATCCCCCCCACTCGCCCCCCATCGGCCCCGATCGCCCCCCATCGCCCCCCATTGCCCCCCACTGCCCCCAGTCGCCCCCCATTGCCCCCCATTGCCCCCCATCGCCCCCCATCATCCCCCATCGCCCCCCCTCGCCCCCCATCGCTCCCCATCGCCCCCCATCGCCCCCCATCGCCCCTTATCGCCCCCCCCTCGCCCCGCTTCGCCCCCCATCGCCCCCCCTCGCCCCCCCTCGCCCCCCATCGCCCCCCATTGCCCCCGATCGCCCCCCATCACCCCCCATCGCCCCCCATCGCCCCCGCATCGCCCCCGCATCGCCCCCCATCAACCCCCATCGCCCGACAACGTCCCCCACCGCCCCCCACCGTCCACCATCGCGACCACTTCGCGACCACTTCGCGAACAACTTCGCGACCACTTCGCGACCACTTCGCGACCACTTTGCGACCTCTTCGCGACCACTTCGCGACCACTTCGCGACCCCTTCGCGAACCCCTTCGCGACCACTTTGCGGACCACTTTGCAACCACTTCGCGACCACTTCGCAACCACGTCGCAACCACGTCGCGACCATATCGCGACCACTTCGCGACCACTTCCCAACCACTTCGCGACCACTTCGCGACCACTTCGCGACCACTTCGCGACCACTTCGCGACCACTTCGCGACCACTTCCCAACCACTTCGCGACCACTTCGCGACCACTTCGCGACCACTTCGCGACCACCTCGCGACCACTTGGCGAACACTTCGCGACCACTTCGCGACCACTTCGCGACCACTTCGCGACCACTTCGCGACCACTTCGCGACCACTTCGCGACCACTTCGCGACCACTTTGCGACCACGTCGCGACCACTTCGCGACCACTTCGCGACCACTTCGCGACCACTTCTCGACCACCTCGCGACCACTTCGCAACCACTTCACGACCACTTTGCGACCACTTCGCGACCACTTCGCAACCACGTCGCAACCACGTCGCGACCATATCGCGACCACTTCGCGACCACTTCCCAACCACTTCGCGACCACTTCGCGACCACTTCGCGACCACTTCGCGACCACTTCGCGACCACTTCGCGACCAACTTCCCAACCACTTCGCGACCACTTCGCGACCACTTTCGCCACCACTTCGCGACCACTTCGCGACCACTTTGCGAACACTTCGCGACCACTTCGCGACCACTTCGCGACCACTTCGCGACCACTTCGCGACCACTTCGCGACCACTTTGCGACCACGTCGCGACCACTTCGCAACCACTTTGCGACCACTTCGCGACCACTTCTCGACCACTTCGCGACCACTTCGCAACCACTTCACGACCACTTTGCGACCACTTCGCGACCACTTCGCGACCACTTCGCGACCACTTCGCAACCACGTCGCAACCACGTCGCGACCATATCGCGACCACTTCGCGGCCACTTCGCGACCACTTTGCGACCACTTTCGCGACCACTTCGCGACCACTTCGCGACCACATCGCAACCACGTCGCCACCACATTGGAACCACTTCGCGACCACTTCGCGACCCCCACACTTCCCGACCACTTCGCGACCACTTGGCGACCACTTCGCGACCACTTCGCTACCACTTCGCGACCACTTTGCGACCACTTCGCGACCACTTCGCGACCCACTTCGCCCCTCTTCACCACCTCTTCGCGACCACCTCGCAGCCACTTCCCGACCACTTCGCGACCACTTGGTGACCACTTCCCGACCACTTCGCGACCCCTTCGCGACCACTTCGCGACCGCCCGCCCATTGCCCCTTATCAACCCCCATTGCCCCCCCATCGCCCCCCATCCCCCCTCATCGCCCCCCCATCGCCCTTCACCTCGCCCCCCCCCTCGCCCTCGAAGCGCCCCCCCACGCCTCCCTTGGCCCCCCCCTATCGCCCCCCAACGCCCCCCACCGCCCCCCATCGCTCCCCATCGCCCCCAATCGCCCCCAGTCCCCCCACTCGCCCCGCATCACCCCGGATCGCCCCCCATCGCGCCCCATTGCCCCCCCATTGCCCCCAGTCGCCCCCCATTGCCCCCCATTGCCCCCATCGCCCCCCATCGCCCCCATCCCCCCGGTTCCCCCCTCGCCCCATCGCTCCCGCATCGCCCCCATCGCCCCTCCCCCATCGCCCCCTTATCGCCCCCCCTCGCCCCGCTTCGCTCCCCATTTGGCCCCCCTCGCCCCCCCTCGCCCTCCATCGCCCCCCATCGCACCCCCTCGCCCCCCCTCGCACCCTCTCGCACCCCGTCGCCCCCCATCGCCCCCCATCGCCCCCCACCAGCCTGCATTGCCCCCCCATCGCCCTCCATCGCCCCGCATCGCCCCGCATCGCCCCCCCTTGCCCCCCATTTCCCCCCATCGCACCCCATGGCCCCCCCTCGCCCCCCCTTGCCCCCCGCCGCCCCCCATGGCCCCCCATCGCCCCTTCTCGCCCCCATCGCCCCCCATCGCACCCCATCGCCCCCCGTCGCCCCCCTCGCCCCCCATCGCCCCCCATCGCCCCCCATCGCCCCCCATAGCCCTCCATTGCCCCCGATTGCCTCCCCTCGCCCCCCGTCGCCCCCCATCGCACCCCATCGCCCCCCGTCGCCCCCCATCGCCCCCCGTCGCCCCCCATCGCCCCCCATCGCCCCCCATAGCCCTCCATTGCCCCCCAATTGCCCCCGCCATTGCCCCCGATTGCCTCCCCTCGCCCCCCGTCGCCCCCCATCGCCCCCGCATTGCCCCCTCCCTCTCGCCCGCATCGCCCGCCGCATCGCCGCCCACCGCCCCCCATCGCCCCCCATCCCCCCATTGCCCCCCCTGGCCCCCCAACGCCCCCCATTGCCCCCCGCCGCCCCCCATGGCCCCCCATCGCCCCTTCTCGCCCCCCATCGCACCCCAACGCCCCCCATCGCCCCCCATCGCCCCCCATCGCCCTCCATTGCCCCCCAATTGCCCCGCCATTGCCCCCGATTGCCTCCCCTCGCCCCCCGTCGCCCCCCCATCGCCCCCGCATCGCCCCCCCTCGCCCCGCATCGCCCCGCATCGCCGCCCACCGCCCCCCATCCCCCATTGCCCCCCCTCGCCCCCCAACGCCCCGCATTGCCCCCCATCGCCTCCCATCGCCCCCCATCGCCCCCCATCGCCCCCCATCGCCCCCCATCGCCCCCCATCGCCCCCCATCGCACCCCATCGCCCCCCATCGCCCCCCATCCCCCCCCATCCCCCCCTCATCGCCCCCCCTCATGGCCCTTCACCTCGCCCCCTCCCTCGCCCTCCAAGCGCCCCCCCACGCCCCCCTTGACCCCCCCCATCGCCCCCCAAACGCCCCCCACCGCCCCCCCATCGCTCCCCATCGCCCCCCATCGCCCCCCATTCCCCCCACTCGCCCCCCCATCGCCCCCCGATCGCCCCCCATCGCCCCCCATTGCCCTCCATTGCCCCCAGTCGCCCCCCATTGCCCCCCATTGCCCCCCATCATCCCCGATCGCCCCCCCCTCGCCCCCCCATCGCTCCCCATCGCCCCCCATCGCCCCCCATCGCCCCTTATCGCCCCCCCTCGCCCCGCTTCGCCCCCCATCACCCCCCCCCTCGCCCCCCCCTCGCCCCCCAACGCCCCCCATTGCCCCCGATCGCCCCCCCATCACCCCCCATCGCCCCCCATCGCCCCCGCATCGCCCCCCGCATCGCCCCCCATCAACCCCCATCGCCCGACAACGTCCCCCACCGCCCCCCACCGTCAACCATGGCGACCATTTCGCGACCACTTCGCGACCACTTCGCGAACACTTCGCGACCACTTCGCGACCACTTCGCGACCACTTTGCGACCTCTTCGCGACCACTTTGCGACCACTTCGCGACCCCCTTCGCGACCCCCTTCGCGACCACTTTGCGACCACTTTGCAACCACTTCGCGACCACTTCGCACTCACGTCGCAACCACGTCGCGACCATATCGCGGACCACTTCGCGACCACTTCCCAACCACTTCGCGACCACTTCGCGACCACTTCGCGACCACTTCGCGACCACTTCGCGACCACTTCGCGACCACTTCGCGACCACTTCGCGACCACTTCACTGCGCGACCACTTCGGGAACACTTCCCGACCACTTCGCGACCGCCCCCCCATTGCCCCTTATCAACCCCCATCGCCCCCCATCGCCCCCCATCCCCCCTCATCGCTCCCCCCATCGCCCTTCACCTCGCCCCCCCCTCGCCCTCCAAGCGCCCCCCCACGCCTCCCTTGACCCCCCCCATCGCCCCCCAACGCCCCCCACCGCTCCACATCGCCCCCAAAAGCCCCCCAGTCCCCCCACTCGCCCCCCATCGCCCCCGATCGCCCCCCATCGCCCCCCATTGCCCCCAATTGCCCCCAGTCACCCCCCATTGCCCCCCATTGCCCCCCATCGCCCCCCATCATCCCCGGTTCCCCCCTCGCCCCCCATCGCTCTGCATCGCCCCCCATCGCCCCCCATCGCCCCTTATCGCCCCCCCTCGCCCCGCTTCGCTCCCCATTGGCCCCCCTCGCCCCCCCTCGCCCTCCATCGCCCCCCATCGCACCCCCTCGCCCCCCCTCGCACCCTCTCGCACCCCGTCGCCCCCCATCGCCCCCCATCGCCCCCCATCAGCCTGCATCGCCCCCCCATCGCCCTCCATCGCCCCGCATCGCCCCGCATCGCCCCCCCCTTGCCCCCCATTTCCCCCCATCGCACCCCATCGCCCCCCCTCGCCCCCCCTTGCCCCCCATCGCCCCTTCTCGCCCCCCATCGCACCCCATCGCCCCCCATCGCCCCCCATCGCACCCCATCGCCCCCCGTCGCCCCCCATCGCCCCCCATCGCCCCCCCATCGCCCCCCATCGCCCTCCATTGCCCCCCAATTGCCCCGCCATTGCCCCCGATTGCCTCCCCTCGCCCCCCGTCGCCCCCCATCGCCCCCGCATCGCCCCCCCTCGCCCCGCATCGCCCCACATCGCCGCCCACCGCCCCCCATCGCCCCCCGTCCCCCATTGCCCCCCCTCGCCCCCCAACGCCCCCCATTGCCCCCCATCGCCTCCCATC
>CAXIWF010001773.1:0-19451 GCA_964036045.1 Eutreptiella sp. 'Long Island Sound 2002' | reverse complement strand
GCCCTCTTCTCCCCCCCCCCCCCCCCCTCAATATTTGTTGGTACCTGCTGGTGGCCCAACGTGGAGACGCAGCAAGGATCATCAGGTGCCGCACGAAAACTGCAACATCTTCCCCGGCCTTTTGTCTGGCAGTACGGCCGTGCACGTGGATTCGTGATTCGTGGGGCTGGGACCACCAACAGCCAAGTGTGAACAGGCGTAAATGGTTACGTGTAACCAGGCGTCAGCACTGGCTAGTACTGGACAGGGGGTCTGTTGGTATGCGTGTTGCATCACGTCGTGCGTAGCCCCATGTCACGTGCAACCCCCGGCTGCCCGACGACTGCCGCAAGCCTGGCAACCCGCCACACACGAGCCCCCGGTGGATGCAGGACCGTTGGATGGTGGAGGATGTTGTTTCGCCGCGTCCATGAGAGGCCGACAGTGTCTACAACTACATAGACATCACGCGACATAGACAATGTCTATAAACTGTAGACCACCATCCCCACATGCACGGGCAAGCGCTGCTCTCGGAGCGTATTTGAGGTTCGGGTCTTTGGCCCCTATGCGTGCGGCCTCCCTGTACAGTAGCAGCTGCTGTTTACGCGCACGGGGGGGGGGGGGACTTCGCCAGGTGACAACTTCCCGGGGAAAACTTCGCCTTTCAGATTGGTGACGACATTTTCCCCAATGAATTTTTTGTGCGCAATTTGACAATTGGTTGACAGTGACAGTGACAGTGACAGTGACAGTGACAGTGACAGTGACAGTGACAGTGACAGTGACAGTGACAGTGACAGTGACAGTGACAGTGACAGTGACAGTGACAGTGACAGTGACAGTGACAGTGACAGTGACAGTGACAGTGACAGTGACAGTGACAGTGACAGTGACGGGTTGTCTTGCGTGTCCCATCTCGGGCTCTCTCTGATGCTCCAAATGGTTTGCATCCCCGACTCTCACAAGTGTTACCCCTACGGTTCTGTGTTTTTAGGTACAGAGCTATGGCACTGTGCTATTTGTTTTTTGTACCAGCCATTGCATGTTGGGCGGCTGTACGGTATGTTTTTTTGCGCAATTTGACAATTGGTTGACAGTGACAGTGACAGTGACAGTGACAGTGACAGTGACAGTGACAGTGACAGTGACAGTGACAGTGACAGTGACAGTGACAGTGACAGTGACAGTGACATGACAGTGACAGTGACAGTGACAGTGACAGTGACAGTACGGACAGTGAAAGTGACAGTGACAGTGACAGTGACAGTGACAGTGACAGTGACAGTGACAGTGACAGTGACAGTGACAGTGACAGTGACAGTGACAGTGACAGTGACAGTGACAGTGACGGGTTGTCTTGCGTGTCCCATCTCGGGCTCTCTCTGATGCTCCAAATGGTTTGCATCCCCGACTCTCACAAGTGTTACCCCTACGGTTTCTGTGTTTTTAGGTACAGAGCTATGGCACTGTGCTATTTGTTTTTTGTACCAGCCATTGCATGTTGGGCGGCTGTACGGTATGTTTTTTTGCGCAATTTGACAATTGGTTGACAGTGACAGTGACAGTGACAGTGACAGTGACAGTGACAGTGACAGTGACAGTGACAGTGACAGTGACAGTGACAGTGACAGTGACAGTGACAGTGACAGTGACAGTGACAGTGACAGTGACAGTGACAGTGACAGGGACAGTGACAGTGACAGTGACAGTGACAGTGACAGTGACAGTGACAGTGACGGGTTGTCTTGCGTGTCCCATCTCGGGCTCTCTCTGATGCTCCAAATGGTTTGCATCCCCGACTCTCACAAGTGTTACCCCTACGGTTTCTGTGTTTTTAGGTACAGAGCTATGGCACTGTGCTATTTGTTTTTTTGTACCAGCCATTGCATGTTGGGCGGCTGTACGGTATGTTTTTTTGCGCAATTTGACAATTGGTTGACAGTGACAGTGACAGTGAACATTTGCTGAAAATGCACGTAGCCCCGGGAAATCGCGATTTATTGCCATTTTGGGTGTTTTTCGGCTTGAACCGGCCGTGGCCAGCCGGGTGACTGAAATGGCCATAACTCGATTTTAGGGCCTCCAAAACGCGCGGTACTTTTGACCATCAGATGCGGAATTTCTTGACAGGTTGTCTTGCTTGTCCCATCTCGGGCTCTCTCTGATGCTCCAAATGGTTTGCATCCCCGACTCTCACAAGTGTTCCCCCTACGGTTTCTGTGTTTTTAGGTACAGAGCTATGGCACTGTGCTATTTATTTTTTGTACCAGCCATTGCACGTTGGGCGGCTGTGCGTTACGCCATGTGCACCCGCGATGAAATGAAAAGAATGGGGGCGCACCACACAAAATCCCCAATTGCACACCTGAAAAGATAAAGAGCAAGGCCAGGACCTCCATCCTGTCCACAAGGAACCAAGAGCTGGGGTGTGACCAAGTTCCCCCCAACGAAACTTCACCCTCCGGTGTCTGATGGCCCTGCATCGAAATTCCAGGTGTGAGACAGTTTTCCCCTGACGAAGTTTTCCCCGTTGAAGTTGTACCCAGGCGAAGTCCCCCCCCCCCCCCCCCCCCGTAGACTGTTTGCACTTGGTTATACGTAAAGCAAACGGGTACTCATAACCGTTTGCGTACCTGTTTCCGCCTGGTTACACGTAAGCAAGGCGCAACCGAGGTGTAACCGTTTACGCGTTTACACTGTTTATTCAACGTGTGAGTTTGAGCGCAACCATTTCCGCCTACTGTTTCTGCGTGATTATGTGTGAATGTACGAGGCTGCGAAGGTCCCACGCCCCCCACCTCCCGAGGCCGCCTGCGCTGCCCATCCGATGGGGCCTCTCACTGCAGGTGCTCAACAGCTTCGTCGTGGGGGATTTCACAGGGTCCGCGTGCCTGTTCTATGACGGCACTTTGGTCTGCAGCCAAGTGGAGGAGTCGGATATCCTCAAGTGGATCCTCAACCTGGTCCAGAAGACGAGGCGGTACCTCAGCATCCGCGACCTGGAGGCCTCTCTGACCCTGAACGCCGAGAAACACAGTAGTGCCCAGTGGGAAGGCAGCATGTGGAGTGCGCGGAGCTGCAGCTCTATGGATCTGCGGCAGCACCTGCAGGAGGCAGAGGAAGAGCCGAAGGTGGCGATGGCCACGGTCTGGGCTCTGTGACCAACAGCCACGGAAAATCCCCAGGTCTATTGTGGTGTGGACGTGGATGTGGATATGTGCATGTGCATGTGCATGTGCATGTGGATGTGGATGTAATGTCTGGGGTCGGGTTCAGGGGGCCGGCCTCCGAGTTTCGCAGCGGCGCTGGCTGTGCCGGGGCTGCCGGTTGGGCCGCGGCACCCGGCCTGCCACCCTCCTCGCAACCGGGGGGCCGGGCGGCGGCTCTCGTGCCCGTCCCGGTCTCGCGCCGGTGCCGCCGGCACGGCACGCGTCGGCGGTGCATCCCCACATCCCCGCGTGCGTTCGGCCGCCCGTTGCCAGGCCATGCCGCGAGCGCTCAGGGCCCGCCGTCGGGGGCGCCGCCAAAATGCGGAGGTGGGCCCGGGGCCCTCCAGTTGTCGCTGGGGGCGCGGCACCTTCACGAAGGGGGCCCGGCGCTGTCTCCGGGGCCGCTTGCTCGTTTCGTGGGGTCGCCCCCGGGACCGGTCGACGGGCGCTCTCCGCGATGATGCGCCGGACGTCATCCCTCGGTAAGCGGGGGTGGTCCGGCCTGCGCCCCCCCCCCCCCCCCCCGCGGCTGCCGGGGGCCGTCCAAGGGGGGCACTACTGCGGCCATGCGGTGAGTGGTGGACGCAGTGGACCGCTGGCGGCAGCTGCCCCGGCCACGGGGGGCGGGGGGGGAGCAGTCCCCAGGGCCGCACTCACCACGACACCCCCAAAAGCTGAAATGTGGCTGGGTGAGTATGGCTCTGTGTAGCACAGGACTGTCCCTAAGAAGCCAATTTTTTTTGGCTAAGGACGGCCCTCAAGGACAGCCCCCAGGGACCACCAACTGCCAACCGCCGCCAACCGCCAACCGCCAACAACCGCCAACTGCCAACCGCCGACCGCCAACCCCCACCAACCAGCCACCGTCTGGCGGTGGGTCTGGAACGCGAGGTAGCCGTGTGCCTCACCCGGCGAGTGGGCCTCGGCCACGCCCACCGGTCCCTCCAACCACAGGAAGCGGTCAGCAATTTGCTGACGCCCCCAACGCGCAGGGAGCCGCTGCACATGGAGGGTGCGCCTCCGCCTGCGGCCTCCCCAGTGTGGCCTGTGCAGCCGCGGTGGGACGCTACCCAGCGGCACGCGGCACCAGGCTGGGGGTGGGTAGTGGAAATCCTGCCGCACACTGCCACACTGCTGGTTGACAGTGGGCAGTGGAACCCCGCAACACACTTGTGCACTGTCGTGGGGCAGTGGGCAGTGGAACTCCTGCTGCACACTGCCGCACTGCCTGGGGGCAGTGGGCAGTGGAACTCCTGCTGCACACTGCCGCACTGCCTGGGGGCAGTGGGCAGTGGAGCTCCTGCTGCATAGGTGTGGTGTGGTGTGGTGTGGTGTGGTGTGGTGTGGTGTGGTGTGGTGTGGTGTGGTGTGGTGTGGTGTGGTGTGGTGTGGTGTGGTGTGGTGTGGTGTGGTGTGGTGTGGTGTGGTGTGGTGTGGTGTGGTGTGGTGTGGTGTGGTGTGGTGTGGTGTGCATGATTGCCGAACTGGATGGCCAGTATCCCCCGCAGCCCTCGTGCGATGTTCCTCCCTTCTCTGCAGCCAAAATGCTGCCCGGCCCCACTATTTTCACAGCAACAGAGGGCATGCCACGCGTGGAATCAGTAACCGTGGACTCCATGCCACGCGTGGACTCAACGACATCCTACGGCTCTTGCAGCAGTTCAATTTTTATGCCGGATGGCAGTGCATTGCATGACAGCCTTTATGGAAGCCAAACCATTTCCGAAGGGCAACCCGTCAGGTTTGTGATTGTTTGTGTCCCGGCCGGTGCTCCAATTCACAAGTCACACCAGTGGGGGCTTGGGACTTGGGAAAGGCCAGTTCCCAAGTTAGGGATTCCCGTCCTCAATTAGCGGGCAGGGGCGTTCTGCCGGCGGTCGTTTTTGAAAACTACCGTTTGCTACCGTGAACGGTGGTTGCGGTATGGCTGTTTGTGCATCAGCTGTAATTTGACTGTTCCTCAGAATTGTTAATTCCTCAGATTTAAATATTTATTGTTATTTTTCAGGGCCAGGCCTTTGCTTAGCGGGGGGGGGGGGGGTCAGGGTGGGTTCCGAGTGAGGAGCCTTGTGGATGGGGATGGGTCCTACTCAGTTGCCCATAGGGCGGGGCTCCTTCCTACTGAGCTGATTAGCATGTGGGGCTGGATCCTACTGAGATCCCCTCACCAGGGCAGGGGGGCACCCCCAGCCCCCGCCTCCACTTAGCAAAGGCCTGTTCAGGGCTAGCTAGCCCAGTGGTGTCGGTGGTTCCTGCTCTTGCAATGGGTATTCCTCCGTTTCTGCATGTCTTTCCTGAAATCCTGCTTCGTTTCCCGGGATGTCGAGGACAAAAATCCCAGATTTGGGAAGCGGACAGGGGGTTCCGTCTGGGGGCTGACGGCGGGCAATCTGGGAACTGGCGGTGCCCAATGCGGGGGGGACTGGTGTCGATAGAACAGGGCCGGTTGCCTTGAAGATTGGGGATTGGGCATGTGCGTTGCCTGCGGTCGAGCCTCCCGCGGCCCTTATTATTATTGATGTGGGAGGCTGAGGGACCCCCATGGCCGAGCTCTGCGTATGGGCGTGCGCCGATATGTCGGGACGGACAGTCACACATGGGCTTGGCTCGGCCCCGTGCCTTGCACATCGATAGGGGCAGGGGGGGGGGGGTTCCCTGTTGTATGTGAACTCAACAACCCGTCAACAGAGTAGGTCCAATAGTCGTTGCTTAGCGGTGGTCTGTGGCACGCTGCTGCACCCTATTGCTTCTTTGTGCATGTTGGTGGTCTTCCCACTGGCATCTGTGTATCCTTCTTGTGACAGAAAGGTACCTATGGTCTTTTAGGCCACCGACAAGCCAATTTTCTTTATGAGCTTTGTACTGCCTGCCACCTGTGCGCACGTGCAATAGCTCAGCATTCCACCGGGGTTGGCAGGGGGGGGGGCGAACCCGGGTTTTGAAAACAGCCGTCAGGAGGGCCCCCCTCCCTGGCTCCCAAACAGGGGGTTTCTGTCATCCGGTGACTTGGGTATATCGCGGGGACCTGGCCAAATTGACCCATTTTTCAGACCTACTTTCCGTCCCATTTTGAAGCAAGCCGAATCCACCCACATTTGTTCCCGGCGAAACCGGAAACATTTTTGAGCGCTGCGTCGTGTGCGCGTGTTGCCGAAATCCGTGCCAGCCAGTTGGCCAGCCAAGGGCTATTTTGGACCTACTCCGGTGTGCCTCATGGGGGGTCGCCAGACCCGGATCCTTTACGCCGCCCCCCCCCCCCCCCCGTTAGAAATTGGCACCAAAGTGCCGGACCATCGGCGCTGAAGGCGCCGAAAGCAAATTTTGCCTAATGTGGCAAAGGGTAAAAAATTTGTGTTTTCACCCTGTGTGTCTATACTCAATATACTCGGAATTTTCAGGAGAAATCAATAACAAGCAAAAATGGGTAATTGTTAAGTCTGCCCGAAATATGTATCCTACCTCTGAGCAGATTTTCTGAGAGATGGCCACTACCCTCGTTGGTGGGACACTGTACTAACAAACAGATAAGCTAGATAGTCTGTGGTTCAATTCCCAGTAGTGCCAGAAGTCAATCACTCAAGTACAAGGGTGATAAAGGCTTGAAGGTGTTTTTTCATTTTTTCCCCCATAGCTCAACAAGCGTCTACTATGCAAAGGCAGGTGACATGCAGCCAATTCTGATTTTGTCTTCTTTGTTGGGGACCCCCAAGAACGTAGGGGTTACGTAGCATTTCTGTCCACTTGTGGGCCCCCGAGAAGGCAGGGGTGAGGCAGCTCCTCCAAAGTGTTTCTAGACGTACATCAACTCTGCCTTGAAAACAACATGGTTCGGCCTGGGTGGGGCGCCACTAGCAATAGTGGCTGGGAATTGACTCGGGGGTTCTATGCCCTTAAACAAAAGTACCACCTTACCCCCCCCCCCCCCTTGTTGCAATATTCTTTGCCCCTACATTTGTACCTCAAAGTGATCAGCACGATGAGAGGCTATTTCAAGCCACATATGTAGGGTACCGGAGCCCCCCCCCCCCCCCCCGAAAGTGGCACGGAAGCGGGAAGGAGTCGGCATATGGCCCGTTGCTGCGACTCCCCCGTGGTGTGCCTAATACAAGTCCCCCCCCCCCCCCCCGAAGTTTTTTTTTGGCCCAGGGATCCTAGGGCCCAGCTGCAAATTTCAAAAAAAAACTTAGCAAATTCATGAAATATGCCGCTCATTCTGGCGCGTCTCGCTTCAAATTCGCCAAATTTGTGGCAAAAACGCTACAAAGGGTCGCTAGTGCCCCCCCTTAAGTTAGGCACCGGATTTGTATTTGGCACACCTGAGTATTTGGAGAAATTCCGGGTTCGGGAATTTCAGCGTGGGCTGGTCCTGGACCAGCCCCCTCCCTCGACCCCCCCATCCCCCCCCCCCCCCCCTCACAACCCGTTGCATATGTTGCTGTTCCGCCTTCTGTTTCCGTCCTTTCATCGGGGCTTCATATTGCCTTTGCACGGTTCCTCAGGTGTCTGGCCTCGCCCTCCTGTCGACTGCAGCATTGCAAGCCTGACAAAACCGCCTTCTACGCCGTGTATTTGGAGGGTGACGTGTACGCGCAGCTGGTGTGGCGGGGGGGCAGGGGCAGGGGTGCGTTAGAGGGGGGGGGGGCTGGTGCCCCCTCCGGGCCTGAATTCGAGTATTTTTTTTTGTGGCAATGGTCCCCCCCCCCCCCCCGGCCTCCTGACCAAAGGGACCGTCGTGGGGAAAAACGAAATCACCCCCAAAGAGAGGTTGTTAGATCAAGCGCAGGCGCGGGTGTGGTATCCCCCCCCCCCCTTTTGGGGGGTCGTTCGCGTACCATACCCCAAAGCATGGAGAAAGGTGCCCGCACCGCTCCACAGGCTTGGGCACCCTGTGAGGCACTAGGCTCTTCGGTCGAGCGGCCGTACCGGAGAGTTCTACATCTTCTTCTTCCTCTTCCTACGGCCCTCCCCTGGCAGGGGGTGTGGGCAGCTACAACCACCTTTGGTGAGGAGGCTGGAGTGGAGGCCTCCGTTGTTGTATGCGTACCCCTTAGGCCACCGCGACCTTGCCACCCTGAAAAAAACTTGAAAAATGCAGCAGAGGGTTGCTAGAAACGCCCGTGTGGTGCGCGCGCGGTGCGCGCGCGGTGCGGGCACCTTTCTCATGATGTTGGATGTCTAATCCCTTGTAAAATCATTATTTTGCCTGACAAAACGATCCCCCAATGGATATTTTGATATTGAGGCCTCTATGCCCCTGAAACTGAATGTCACATTTTGGGGAGGGGGGGGGGGGTGGGGGGGGGTTGGGGTTGGGGGTCAAAAGTTTGTGCTTCCTCTTACACACTGATCGCATGTGAGCTTCTTCAGGGTCACGTTGGTATAGAGGAAAGTCTGGTAAGAGTAACTTCGTCACCATCAACTTCTCCAAGAGAGGTTTCCACTTCTCTCTCACTTTGTCCCACTGCTTGCCTTCCGGCACCACGAGACAAAGCCTCGCTTTGTCTGCGTAAGTTTTGGTCCCCCCTTCTAATTCAGGCCTGCCCCCCTCCCCTTCCATGGGCCGTGCCTGCGACCCAGCCGCCCTCTTCCTTTCCCCAGCTGTGGCCACCCCAACGGCATTTGTAGCCGACAGCAAGTCTCTGACCGGGTTTGCCAACCATTACGACCGCCTTCCTGACCGTCCCTGACACCCTGCCTGGGCCTCCTCACCTTCCAATACAGCCCTGAGCAGGGGGTGGGGGGTGCGGTGGTCCGGGCTGCACTGTCCCGTTGCAAACCCGCCATCCCATACCACCACCAGGCAACTCTGGGGGGCCTGCGGCCATAAAAACCCCATGGATTCGGGACCCGGAAACACTTTTTCGGCTCAAAATCGAAAAAAACCAAAAGAGACCTGATTTTCGACCCAAAAAGGGGGGGGTGTCATTTTTTCGACATTTTTGAACCCCCCCCCCCACACCTCCCTCAAAACCTCAAAAAAGTGGGTTTCAAGTGGGTCACCAGCCCCCCCCCCCCCCCCAACAGAGCACCTGCCTCTGTCCCACCGAACCGCAGCAAATCCATCTCCTCAACCCCCGGATGCATTTCATTGCGTGAGGCATTGTTCTGCGTCATTTCCATTTGGTTCCACTTCTTTGCATCTGCTTGCAAACAGGGCTCCCTGGCTCCACGTGGCGCGTGCTTCATGTAGGGCAATACAAACAGCAAGTCAGCCATGCCGCAGACATACCACAGATGTGTTATGGGTTGTTTGGGACCCCTTGATTGTCTATCAGGCCGCCCCAGACCGCCTGGAGAAGCACCCTCTGTTTGCGAACATGCAGACCCCCCAAGAGTCCATCCTCTGATCATATGCATGCCCCAGAACACCACTCTCACCACCCCCTGGGGCGGGCAGGCTTTCAACTGGGGCGGGGGGTGTCGATAGAGCCCCCTGGCTGGACCCCCCCCCCCCCACAAAAAGGGGGGGGGCTCAACGGACGGCCCCCCCAAAATCCTACCCAGACTGACCCTGGGGCCCCAGAGATGACCCGCACCCAAACTTCGGCAAAAAAATGAAAATGGGATTTTTGGAATCAGCGCGTCGAGGGGGTTCAGAAAAGTCATCATTTGCCATGTATTTGGTGGGGGAAAAATTGACATTTTCAATGGTCCAAAAAATTGTCGCGCCAGACTTTATAATCCCTGATTAATGATCCTGTCAATCGAGCCCTTTTCCCAACCCACCCAACCCACTTACTTTTTGGGGGCTCTATTGACCCCCCCCCCCCCATCCCCCAGTTGAAGACCCGCCACCCCCTGATTGTAAACATGCATGCCCACGACCGCATGGCACCCCCCCCCCCTCCGGTGTTGGGGAGAACGTTGTTGCATTGCCTGCCCCAAGCCACTGAGGGAAACTAGTTTCAGTGGGTGAGAGTGGGACCGTTGTCCCTCTATTCACAGCTGCTGCGTCTGCCCCTCGGTGTCACAGGGGGCTACTCCCCTGCGGCGCTACAGGAGCCCGCTGATGGGGGTCTGGAACATGGGCTTGAACGACTTCCCGTGCACCCCCCCCCCCCCCCCAGGGGACGCATTAGAAGGGAAGGGGCCTCAGAGGCGGCTCCAGAGGCGGTTAGACAGGCGGTTGGAGGAGGGTGCCCAAATGGTTGGGGGCGGTTACTGTCGGTTACACATGCCGTTCTGTCGGTGACAAATGCCATTGAAGCTGGCACTTGGCGTCAGGGAGACGGTGGCTGGTCATAGGCTGGGCGCACTGGAGGGGGGGGGGGTAGGGTACACTCCCCCCCCCCCCCTCCCAACGCATCCCTGCCCCCCCCGTCCCCCCCCCTCGTTTACGCACTTGCCCTCTTCTGCGCTCAGAAAGAGAACGAGCTCGTGCACTGCTTCAGTCAAACAAAGCGCCGGGTCAGCAGTGCCCTGCACTCGCCTCAGAAGGTCTGCCTGCCCCACTGCCGCACGGCTTCATCGCTTGGGAGGCGGGGGAGCGCGCCCGCGTCCGGGGCAGGGGCTGCGGGGCGTTGGGGTGGCGGCTGGAGGACGAGGGCCCGGGGAGAGGGGGCTCCGCTACCGTGGCAACGACGCCACGAGGCACACATGCCGCAGCGGCCGGCAGAACGCAGCGACCCGACGCAGCACACGGAGCGAAGAACGGGTGACTGTCCAAGGCCCCGTAAGGAAACTGCAACCCGACGGCGGGGGGCGGAGTTGCATTAGAAGGGAAGGGGCCTCAGAGGTGGCCCCAGAAGCGGTTCGACAGGCGGTTGGAGGAGGTTGCCAAAGCGGTTGGGGGCGGTTACCGAATTCCCGATTATTGAACCCTAACCCTAGACCTCTGATAATGAGGCAAATCCTAGCGGCTGGCGACTGGGCGATTAGGAATTTCAACCCCCTCCAGGTGGAGGCTATAGGGCTTTCCCAATGGAGCCGCGCGCCCCAGGCTCTGTGCCACACAGCGTTGATGGGTCCTGGGACGATTCGCAATAATTGCCTTCCAGCCTCCCTGAATCTCATGGCAAGGCAAAGGGAGGGGGTTGTACTCCCACATCGCGTACGTTCAAAATGCTCCGAAGGAGACTGGCAAGTGGAAATCCGAAACAATTTGCCCGGGTACCTGGGGTTTGTAGTGTTGTTGAAAGCTTGACTCACCATGTGACATGCTGGGGACATCATCGTCATCGCATGAAATGTCAGACAATCCAATACCTGCCGTTGTAGCGGATGCAGACCACAGAACATGTGGTGTCCTAACAACCCAACCCGAACAACCCCCCCTTTTGGGGACCCCAGATATTGTGGACCATGTTGAGTATGGAGTGTGTGCCATACAGGCACAGCCCCCCGTTTTAATGGGGTGGGGGTTTAATGGGGAGGCGGTGGCGTGTTTGTGTGTGTGTGGGGGGGGGGGCGGGTATGCAGGGTATTGAATTTCAAGATCAATTGTGGACGTTTGTTCCTGTGGTATTGGTTGAGGGAAAGGGGTGGGTACAATGAATGTGTGTGTGTGGGGGGGGGGGGGGCAATGAAGTGTGCGTGGGGGGGGGGAGGATGCACGCCGTCCCCTGGAACGTCCCCCGTAGTCTGCCCCTTTTCTCTGCTGCCCTCTCCACACGCCAGACCCCCCCTTCCCACTTCCTCGTCCCCCGTTCTGCAGATGCCACTTCGCTGGATGACTCCGCCGCCGCCGCGAAGGCGCCCGCGTACTTGTTTGAGGTGACCCTTCCTCCGTCGTCGTCACTGCACCGCCGCCTGCCCAGAGATCCGTCTGCCTCTGTGTCTGATCTGATCTGCTTGTGGTCGTGCCTGTCGATGCCCCTCTGCCGGGCTCTTGGCGTGTGCGCGTACCCGCCGATGCATGTCTCCCGCGGCCAGAGGGCCTTGGGGGCCCGGTCGCGTGTTCGGGTTTGGTCGCGCGCGCCCCCTCAGAGTCGCCGCTCCGCATCGGCAGCTGCCGGGCCTCGCTCCGCAGCGCGGCCAGCGCCGCCCGCAGCTCCGCCTGCCAGCCCGACCCCTGGCGGATCGCCGTGGCGTGCTCCGGTGGGGGATTCGCCGGGTGCAGGACGGGCCCGGCAAGGGGACAGGCACATGGCACGCAGGCACAGGCAGACAAAAGCTGACAGGCCCATAGAAGCGGAGGCTTGCATGGGCCATAGATGCACCTTTTTTGTGGGCGGGAAGGGCACTTCACGGGGTCAATCCGAACAATGAACAACAAAACCGTGAATTCTCCAATGACCCAAATTTGATGATGCACATCTCACAGCGTTTTACCCGTTTTTCTCATCAGGTGTCCCAAAAACCCCAACAAATCCGCAGAACGAATCGGCAAAGTTGGCGAAAGTCGGCCGCCGGTTGGGGGAGGGGGGGGTTGCACACAGGTCGCAGCCCCTGAGGCGGGGGCCCGGCGGTGCAAATGTTCTAAAGCCTTCCTTGAGAAAGCGATCAGCTGCGCGGACGTTCCTGGGGCTGCAGAACGAAACAGCCATGAACGGACGAATGTTGATGGAAATCCGACATCGGTTGACCGGTAACCGACAGCGGGCTCCACGGAGGCGGACCGGAACACAGGCTGGAAGGCACGCGTGAATGAAATGAGGACCACTGCCATGGGTGCATTGCGCCACACACCTGCAGTGATGAGACTATGTACAATGTGCAGTGGATGTGCACCCCCGTGTACCCCCCCCCCCCAAATTTTTATCCTCCCCCCATGTCCTCTTTGCAGGGTTCAGCGTGGTGACCACCAACAATTGGTAAGAGGGCGCGTCAGGGATGCATTAGAAGGGAAGGGATGTCAGAGGCAGCCCCAGAAGCCGGTAGATAGGCGGTTGGAGGAGGTTGCCAAAGTGGTTGGGGGCGGTTACTGTCGGTTACTAATGCCATTGAGCCTCTGGCACTTGTTGTCACGGAGACGGTGGCTGGATGCATCCCTAGGGCACGTCTCGGCGTAGGCAGTGCGACACGCACGGTCCCATCCGAGTGAGGGCCCACAGACCCATTGCACGGATGCACCGCTGCACGCCATTGGCTCGGCAGTGTTGTGATTTTGGTGTTCGTGTCGGGCTGGATAGGCCGCGTCTGCAGAAGAGCGACGTCCTGTTCCCGCCCAAGACGGTGCCACGGGGCCGTGATCCGGTCACCTTGGCTCACCGTCCTACGATGGCGGGCGCTTTGGGATGGCCCGATGCGACTGGGCCCGACAGCTGCCACCGCTCGACGGAGAGATCAGCGGCACGTGTCGTTTGTCAGCTTCTCTCTCTTTTGCCCTCTCTGTCTGTCTGTGCCTCTCTGCCTACGCATGGCCAAGCCATTGTACCTTTTCCGGGGGTGGATGGGTGGTTGGGTGGGTCAGAGGCCGAAAAAAAATTTTCCACCTCCAAGTTTGGGCCCCTTTTGATAAATCTCTTTTTTGCCCCCGAAGAAACATTTTCTGATGTGTGTGTGTGTGTGTGTGTGTGTGTGTGACCCACCCCACGTGGTCCCTCAAATTGCCCCCCCCCCCCTGATTTCCTCCTACCTCTCGTACCCCTCCTACCTCCCATGCTTATTGATAGGCATACTTAGCAATTGCCGACGGTGGTGCCAAACATAGGCGGGGGAGCTTTTGACAGTCGCCGCCTGGTTGCAAGTCGCAGTACTATCAAGATACTCCGTGCGCGCGGTCCTCCGTGCGACACATTCGGCCGTGGCCAGAGGCCTGTCAACAGGCCCCCAAGATTACAAGATTACAACAGCACAGTGCGGTTCATGTACTACATTGGGCCCCTCCTCCCCATGCCGCGCTGTTGTGCGATTACATGATGTTTCACTGGTTAAAGAACCACACAATATGGAGAGGAAATGAGTACAGTAGCTGGTCCCTCCCCACAGACCTCCGCCCTGGCAGTATATCAGGGGCCTCGTGCTCCGATTTTACGGCACTACAGGAGCACGTCCGCCTCCTGGTGTGTCCCTCCCGTCTGACACAGTGCAATGCCAAGCCTGTGTTATCAATAGTGGACGTGCGGCTCCAATGCAACCGCTGTGTGTGTGTGTGTGTGTGGGTGTGTGTGTGAGCCAACGGTTATGCTGGTCTCCTGTCCTGCCCCCCATGAGATATGCGCACGAGGCAGCTAAGAGGTTCCTTGTAAGGGCAGCTACGTTGTTTAGACCCATTCTCTTCCCCTCCCAAGCCAGTGATACAACGCCACGGTCCAAGATGCATTGCTCGTGACCCCCGACGGATGATTGCAAACATTCCCGTGCCCTGTCCCTCGTATCATTGCAAAAAGGCGCCTAGCCTTATGACTTCATGACGGCTTCAATGCTTCTGCTTTGCTTTGTGCTATTTGATTGCTCATTGACTTGACGAGGTGTTCTTGGTGCCATTCAATTTGCAGTGCTCATGCTAGTGCACCAGCGGTCCTTCGTTTGGTTCCTGCACAAGTGTGTGTGTGTGGGTGGGGGTTAGGCGGAGCAGCCCAAGCTGCCATCGCGCCCAGCGGTAAGCCGTGGCCTGCCTCCCAGCCTGCCCTTCCCAACGGCGTTTCCAACCGCCAGTACCGGCTTTTGCCCCACCCCATGAACGCCTCCTAGACCCCCCCCCCTTGCCCTTTCGCACACACCCGGGGGTCGGCTACTGCGCCTCTTGCTTTGCCGGTCCGTTTCCCTTGCAGGTCGGCCCGGGCGGCGGGCGATGGGTGGGCCTTGCGGTGCAACTGGCGGGGGCGCACCTCTCCGTCGCGATGCTGGTGGACCTGCGGGTGCTGTACAGCCCCCAGTTCCAGTGCCGCTTCCGGCGGAGCGTCGAGGCCAACCCGAAGCTCGAGAAGCTGGAGGCCGTGATCCAGAAGGGGCAGAAGCAGATGGCGCGCTTCGCGGGGGCCCAGGAGGAGTTTGACGCGACGCAGAGCATCGACGCGGCGTTGGGGAACCTGGTAGCCCGCCCTTGACTGCGCGGCGGGGGCAGCGGTCCACTGAAGTCAGCACCGTCGGGGGGTTGGGGGGGGGGGGGGGGGCTGGGGGTTCCAGACCCCCCCCCCCGCCCCCCCCCCTTTGAAGTGACTGGGCAGAATGTGCCTCTGTGCCTTTGGCGCCATTTTTCGTCGTGTACTTTGCACATGGGACTGCATCCCAAGCGCCGCGGGGGGAGGGGCACGGGCTGCGGGGGAACGAGCACCGCATTCATCTTCCGCGATTTCGGGTGAAGGAAGTCGGTCAAACGGGCACAACGGCGCGGCACAACACTCAAAACGGATCAAAACGGTGCGGTACCCCCTCCCCATTCAAAAGTGGGGCCCGCAAAGGGCACAAGTCCCCCCGTTCCACGAGAATCCCCCAAATCGCACTTTGCAGATGCCATCGTCCTCTCATGACTGTGGGAGAGGGCAGTGCGTGCGGCGGCCAAAGCCGCGGTGCTTTTGCCTCACAGACTGCGAAAACAGGCGTAGGCAGTGCGTAGTCGGTGCTTCGAGTGGTCCGCTGGCCCGGCCCTGAACCCCCACCGCACCTCACGCCCTCCCTCTTTGGGGGGGGGGGGGGTGCTCCAGGCCAACAGACGGCCGGCGAACCCACACGAGCCGGTTTGTTGGAGTGGGTGTGGCGCGGCGGAGGGCCATGCCGTGGCCCGCGTCAACACCGCGGGTACAAGGGCTCGAGGGTGTCCAAAGAGGAGGACCCCTCCGGACCCCCTGCGATTGTTCGGCGAAACGGGGGGGGGGGGCTTGTGTTTGTGCTCGGATTTCGGGCGTTGAGGGGCGCTGTTGAAGTCGGAGTCGGACGAGGGCACGTCGGGCGCAGGCGTCCGGACGGGCAGCCCCGTTTGGTGGCGGCCATCGCTGGTGCACAAACGCGCTTGCGGCGGGCGGGCGGGCGGGCGGGGGGGGTCTCGCAAGGGGAAGATTTCGGTTTTCACGGCCGGATCGACACGGACACACCCGAAGAAGGAGGTGGGGCAGGCGCTGGGCATGGCATCGCACGTACTCCGCAGGGCGCTCTATCCGCCCCTCCAGACCCCCCCGCATGACAAGGGGCTGGGCATGTCCTACGCCCTTGATCGGCCTCTGGTCCACTGCGCTGGGGGATGCCGAGAGGACCCCCGCGCCGTTTTTTTTTGCGCAATTTGGGGCACTTCCGCTCGGGTGGCGGTGGCCGGGTGCTGCTGCGCGGGTGGCGGCGCTCCGTCTCGTCGTCACGGCCGTCCATCTCACGCGCTTGGGAGTGGGACGTTGGTCGTCGTCGAGAATGTTTGTGCGCTTTGTTCGGGGGCAACACAACGCCGCACTTTTTGACCGTTGGGGGCGTTGACGTGTCCCGCGGAGAGCCCCGCACCGAAATTGGAGGTGTGCGGGAATTTTCCCCCGCCGAACTTGTTCCCCGACGAAGTCCTCCCCCCCCCCCCCCTCCCACGCCCCTGTACATGTGCTACACATGCCTCCACGCGTTCATGTTCGCCTTTCGTCCCGCCTCCGGGTGAGGGATGGGCCCGCCAATCTCCGAAGGCCGATCTCTGCCAGCAGCCGGGCTGCCGCCCGCGCCGGAGGGAGCCCCGTCTCGGCACCAGAGGAACCCTCGCAAGGCGGAATGCACCGCGTCCCCACCTCCCGCGGCTTCTGGGGCAGCGCCCCTTCCCGGCGCCGCATGTCGCGGGAGCGGCAGCACCCCCCCCCCCCCCCCCCCGCGAATTGTGGGAGGGCAACCCCCTTCGGCCAACGGGGACATCCGCACCAGACACAAGGCTGTTCCCTGTGGCCGTGCGAGCGCCCGCGGGCAGCCCCCCACACGCCAAGGCATGGGGGAAAACGGGGGAAAGTGGGGGGGAACACAGGGACATGGGGGGTGGGGGGGTGGGCAGATGCAACATCCTTCGGGTCGTGCTCATGATGTGCTTCTGGTTGTCACTGTTCTCGCCTGCAGCTGCCTCACGTGCTGTGGGCATCCGGGCGGTATGGGGACGGAGTTGTGGTGGGCCGCATTGTGCGAAGGGGCACGGGCAGGGCCTCGCGGGCACTTCCCCAGAGCGCTCGACCGCGGTGCGCCACCCGCCCCCCTGGAGTCGTGAGCATGGCCCCTGCCGCCGGGCTATCAACGGTGGTTATGGGCCCCAGACCATTGCCTGGTGGCGGATGCCTCTACCGCGGGGGGGGGAGGGGGCAGGGATGCGTTGGAATGGAAGGGACCTCAGAGGCAGCCCCATGGGCGGTTAGACAGGCGGTTGGAGGAGGGTGCCGAAGCGGTTGGGGGCGGTTACTGTCGGTTACAAGTACCGTTGAAGCTGGCGCTTGCCGTCAGGGGGGCGGTGGCTGGGCATAGGCTGGGGACTCTGGAGCCCCGACCCCCCCCCTCTAGTGTATCCCTGGGGAAGGGTGGGTGGGTGGATGGGTGGGTCAGAGGCCGAAACAAAAGTTGCTGTACCTAAAATCCACCTCCGGGCCCCTTTGACACATGTCCTTTTTGCGTTATCTGATGTGGGTTTGGGGGGGGGTAGGTCGGGTGAAGGAGCCCAGGCCGCCATTCCATCCCCCGGGTAATGGGAAGCAATGGCGTGGCGGGTACCCTCAGGCCACAGACCTGCCCGCACCCCACCGGTATGTGGGGTGGCACGGCGGTCCCAGGCCTGTGCTTCGAGGGGCTGCTGCTTGCCCCCCGCCGCCCGTTCCTTTGGGAGGGAGGGCCAGTTCGGGCCCGACCGCCGCCGCCCATCCCCAACCGCAATCCAACCGGTCGTAACCGCCCGATCTTGTCCCGGGGGGTGAGTGGGCGGATGCATCGCGCCCCGTGGCACATTTCCGGCTTCCCCTGCCTTCTGATGTGGGTGGGTGGCAGTCTTCCGCTTGAAGGCGTGACGATCACCCGTTCCAGCCGCTTCGGTCCGTGCCCGACGGCCTTGCGCGCCAGAAAACCGCCTCCAAACTGCTCCTTCAACCGCCTGTAACCGCTTTTGCAACGCCATTGCAATCCGCCCCCGCGCGCCAAGCGCATCCCTCATGGGCCGGTGGGTGGTCCGTTGTCCGCCAGGAGCCCACACTGAGCCCCTTCCCCCCCCCCCCCCCCCGCTCCCCCGCGATTGCCGACGCAACGGTTTGTCTATGCCACGTTTCAGGAGCGGGAAGTCAATCTGGAGGAGGCGGAGGCCGGGGGGAGGCAGCACAGCGAACTCTCGCTCGAGTACGACTATGACCTCACGGACCTTACGAAGGTATCCCTCCGCCCCAGTGTCCCCCCCTGCGGTCGTTCGCCCCCACGCGAGATGGCCCTCTGCACGGCCTCCGATGCGTTTGGAGCCGCGTTCCCCTGCGCCAACGCTCCGGATGGATGGGGCCTTAAGCCCTTTCGTCGGTACTCAACGGATGGGGCTTTCATGTGCCCTGTGCCCCGTATTGAGAGACATGGAAAGGCGTTGAGAGGCAGAGACAGAGGCATGGGGCCGCATCGGGAGGTATCGCACGGTGTTGGTATTGCGGAGCAGTGAGAGGCAGTGAGAGGCAGTGAGAGGCAGTGAGAGGCAGTGAGGCAGTGAGAGGCAGTGAGAGGCAGTGAGGCAGTGAGGCAGTGAGAGGCAGTGAGAGGCAGTGAGAGGCAGTGAGAGGCAGTGAGAGGCAGTGAGAGGCACCGCGGATCAGTGAAAGGAGGTCAAAAGCCATTCAGGATGTGTTGAGAGGCACTGAGAGCCATTGCCTTGGTGCCCCATCCGACACTGCTCGACCCAATCCACCACGTCCGGCGTCGCACTCCCATTCCAATGCGTCGTGTCCGTCCCATTGCATGCCACACTCCACACGGCCATCCTTTGCACTCCAATCCCGTCGCACGCCACTGTGTCTGCACTCACCCCCAGAACACCGCACCGACGCCCTGCACTCGCATCGGCACTCCACGCCCCCATGTCATTGCATCCAGACACCGATACCAGCATATCCACCCGCCTGCACCTGCGTCGGCTTGTGTGTGCGTTTCGGGCTCTACAGACACTCGTAAGCGGGAGAACCCACACATTCACACCGCAGCACCCTCACAAATGCTTGCATTTGGGGCACCGCCCCTGACGAAGGATTCCCTCCCTGCCTGACCCCCCCCCCCCCTTCCCTCTCTCCCTCTCTCCCTCTTTCCCCTTCGCCCCTCCCTCCCTGAGTTTTGGTCTGGATCTGGATGTCGCCTTTTCTGGGTAGACCCCCCCTCTGCCCCCTTACCTTTATGCTCACCTACATGCTGGTTTGTTTGTGCACCTAGCGTTGACCGGACTCAAGCCCCACCGCAGCCCAGACCAGCCCTAACGTTGGTGCC
>CAXIWF010001772.1:0-44145 GCA_964036045.1 Eutreptiella sp. 'Long Island Sound 2002' | reverse complement strand
CCCCCGCCACCGCGCCGCGCGCTCTTTCAGAGAGCCGGACGCGCCTCTGCGCCGCGCGCTTTTTCAGAGAGCTGGACGCGCCGCCGCGCCGCGCGCTTTTGCAGAGAGCCGGACGCGCCGCCGCGCCACGCGCTTTTCAAGAGCCGGACGCGCCGCCGCGCCGCGCGCATTTCAAGAGCCGGACGCGCCGCCGCGCCGCGCGCTTTTGCAGAGAGCCGGAATGCGCCGCCGCGCCGCGCGCTTTTTTAGAGAGCCGGACGCGCCGCCGCGCCGCGCGCTTTTTCAGAGAGCCGGACGCGCCGCCGCGCCGCGCGCTTTTTCTGAGAGCCGGACGCGTTGCCGCGGTGTCCAACAGGTTGTGCCCCCCCCCCCTGCCTCAATGGTCTGTCACCCCCCCCCCCCCCCCCGAACGTCTGTACCCCCCCCCCTTTCCAACGGTCTGTCAGCCCCCCCCCCCCCTCCCCGCCACCGCACCGCGCGCTTTTTAAGAGCCGGACGCGCCGCCGCGCCGCGCGCTCTTTCAGAGAGCTGGACGCGCCGCCGCGCCGCGCGCTTTTTCAGAGTGCCGGACGCGCCGCCGCGCCGCGCGCTTTTTCAGAGAGCCGGACGCGCCACCGCGCCGCGCGCCTTTTCAGAGAGCCGGACGCGCCGCCGCGCAGCTCTCTTTTTCAGAGAGCTGGACGCGCTGCCGCGGTCTCCAACAGGTTTTTGCCCCCCCCCCCCCTTCTTTCCAACAGTCTGTTAGACCCCCCCCCCAACCTCCCCGCCACCGCGCCGCGCGCTTTTTAAGAGCCGGACGCGCCGCCGCGAAGCGCGCTTTTTCAGAGCCGGACCCGCCGCCGCGCCGCGCGCTTTTGCAGAGAGCCGGACGTGCCGCCGCGCCGCGCGCTTTTTTGGAGAGCCGGACGCGCCGCCGAGCCGCGCGCTTTTTGAGAGAGCCGGACGCGCCGCCGCGGTCTCCAACAGGTTTTTGCCCCCCCCCCCGCCCCAATGGTCTGTCACGCCCCCCCCCCCCCCCAACGTCTGTCATCCCCCCCCCCTTCCAACGGTCTGTTAGCCCCCCCCCCCCCCGAACGTCTATCATGCCCCCCCCCCCCCCCCCCCCCCCCGAACGTCTGTCATCCCCCCCCCCCTCCATCGGTCTGTCAGCCCCCCCCCCCCCCCCCTTCCCGCCACCGCACTGCGCGCTTTTGCAGAGAGCCGGACGCGCCGCCGCGCCGCGCGCTTTTCAATAGCCGGACACCAACGGTCTGTCATCCCCCCCCTCCAACCGTCTGTCAGCCCCCCCCCAAACAACGGACTGACCGCCCCCCCCCCCCCCCCCCCCGCCACCGCGCCGCGCGCTCTTTCAGAGAGCCGGACGCGCCTCTGCGCCGCGCGCTTTTTCAGAGAGCTGGACGCGCCGCCGCGCCGCGCGCTTTTGCAGAGAGCCGGACGCGCCGCCGCGCCACGCGCTTTTCAAGAGCCGGACGCGCCGCCGCGCCGCGCGCATTTCAAGAGCCGGACGCGCCGCCGCGCCGCGCGCTTTTGCAGAGAGCCGGAATGCGCCGCCGCGCCACGCGCTTTTTTAGAGAGCCGGACGCGCCGCCGCGCCGCGCGCATTTTAAGAGCCGGACGCGCCGCCGCGCCGCGCGCTTTTGCAGAGAGCCGGAATGCGCCGCCGCGCCGCGCGCTTTTTTAGAGAGCCGGACGCGCCGCCGCGCCGCGCGCTTTTTCATAGAGCCGGACGCGCCGCCGCGCCGCGCGCTTTTTCAAAGGGCCGGACGCGCCGCCGCGCCGCGCGCTTTTTGAGAGAGCCGGACGCGCCGCCGCGCCGCGCGCTTTTGCCCCCCCCCCCCCCCCCCGCCCCAATGGTCTGTCACGCCCCCCCAACCCGAGGTCTGTGAAGCCCCCCCCCCCCCCCCTCCAACGGTCTCTCAGCCCCCCCCCCTCCCCGCCGCCGCGCCGCGCGCTTTTTAAGAGAGCCGGACGCGCCGCCGCGCCGCGCGCTTCTCAAGAGCCGGACGCGCCGCCGCGCCGCGCGCTTTTGCCCCCCCCCCCCCCCGCCCCAATGGTCTGTCACGCCCCCCCAACCCGAGGTCTGTGAAGCCCCCCCCCCCCCCCCCTCCAACGGTCTGTCAGCCCCCCCCCCCCCCTCCCCGCCGCCGCGCCGCGCGCTTTTTCAGAGAGCCGGACGCGTTGCCGCGGTGTCCAACAGGTTGTGCCCCCCCCCCCTGCCTCAATGGTCTGTCAAGCCCCCCCCGCCCCCCCCCAGGTCTGTCACCCCCCCCCCCTCCCCCCCCCCGAACGTCTGTACCCCCCCCCCTCTTCCAACGGTCTGTCAGCCCCCCCCCCCCCCCCCCGCCACCGCAACGCGCGCTTTTTAAGAGCCGGTCGCGCCGCCGCGCCGCGCGCTTTTTCAGAGCCGGACCCGCCGCCGCGCCGCGCGCTTTTGCAGAGAGCCGGACGCGCCGCCGCGCCGCGCGCTTTTTAAGAGCCGGACGCGCCGCCGCGCCGCGCGCTCTTTCAGAGAGCTGGACGCGCCGCCGCGCCGCGCGCTTTTTCAGAGTGCCGGACGCGCCGCCGCGCCGCGCGCTTTTTCAGAGAGCTGGACGCGCCGCCGCGCCGCGCGCTTTTTCAGAGAGCCGGACGCGCCGCCGCGCCGCGCGCTTTTTCAGAGAGCCGGACGCGCCGCCGCGCCGCGCGCATTTTAAGAGCCGGACGCGCCGCCGCGCCGCGCGCTTTTGCAGAGAGCCAGAATGCGCCGCCGCGCCGCGCGCTTTTTCATAGAGCCGGACGCGCCGCCGCGCCGCGCGCTTTTTCAGAGAGCCGTACGCGCCGCCGCGCCGCGCGCTTTTTCAAAGAGCCGGACGCGCCGCCGCGCCGCGCGCTTTTTCAGAGAGCCGGACGCGCCGCCATGCCGCGCGCTTTTGCCCCCCCCCCCCCCCGCCCCAATGGTCTGTCACGCCCCCCCCCCAACCCGAGGTCTGTGAAGCCCCCCCCCCCCCCCCCTCCAACGGTCTGTCAGCCCCCCCCCCCCCTCCCCGCCGCCGCGCCGCGCGCTTTTTAAGAGAGCCGGACGCGCCGCCACGCCGCGCGCTTTTGCAGAGAGCCCGAATGCGCCACCGCGCCGCGCGCTTTTGCCCCCCCCCCCCCCCGCCCCAATGGTCTGTCACGCCCCCCCAACCCGAGGTCTGTGAAGGCCCCCCCCCCCCCCCCCTCCAACGGTCTGTCAGCCCCCCCCCCCCTCCCCGCCGCCGCGCCGCGCGCTTTTTAAGAGAGCCGGACGCGCCGCCGCGCCGCGCGCTTTTTCAAAGAGCCGGACGCGCCGCCGCGCCGCGCGCTTTTTCAGAGAGCGGGACGCGTTGCCGCGGTGTCCAACAGGTTGTGCCCCCCCCCCCCCCTGCCTCAATGGTCTGTCAAGCCCCCCCCCCCCCCCCCCCCCCCCCAGGTCTATCACCCCCCCCCTCCCCCCCCCCCCCCCCCCCCGAACGTCTGTACCCCCCCCCCTTTCCAACGGTCTGTCAGACCCCCCCCCCCCCCTCCCCGCCACCGCACCGCGCGCTTTTTAAGAGCCGGACGCGCCGCCGCGCCGCGCGCTTTTTCAGAGAGCCGGACGCGCCGCCGCGCCGCGCGCTTTTTCAGAGAGCCGGACGCGCTGCCGCGGTCTCCAACAGGTTTTTGCCCCCCCCCCCCGCCCCCTTCTTTCCAACAGTCTGTTAGCCCCCCCCCCCCCTCCCCGCCACCGCAGCGCGCGCTTTTTAAGAGCCGGACGCGCCGCCGCGCCGCGCGCTTTTTCAGAGCCGGACCCGCCGCCGCGCCGCGCGCTTTTGCAGAGAGCCGGACGTGCCGCCGCGCCGCGCGCTTTTTTGGAGAGCCGGACGCGCCGCCGAGCCGTGCGCTTCTTCAGAGAGCCGGACGCGCCGCCGAGCCGCGCGCCTTTTCAGAGAGCCGGACGCGCCGCCGCGGTCTCCAACAGGTTTTTGCCCCCCCCCCCCCCCAACCGCCCCAATGGTCTGTCACGCCCCCCCCCCCAACGTCTGTCATCCCCCCCCCCCTTCCAACGGTCTGTCAGCCCCCCCCCCCCCCCCCGAACGTCTATCATGCCCCCCCCCCCCCCCTCTCGAACGTCTGTCACCCCCCCCCCCCCTCCATCGGTCTGTCAGCCCCCCCCCCCCCCCCCCCCTCCCCGCCACCGCACCGCGCGCTTTTGCAGAGAGCCGGACGCGCCGCCGCGCTGCGCGCTTTTCAAGAGCCGGACGCGCCGCCGCGCCGCGCGCATTTTCAGAGCCGGACGCGCCGCCGCGCCGCGCGCTTTTGCAGAGAGCCGGAATGCGCCGCCGCGCCGCGCCCTTTTTTAGAGAGCCGGACGCGCCGCCGCACCGCGCGCTTTTTCAGAGAGCCAGACGCGCCGCCGCGCCGCGCGCATTTTAAGAGCCGGAAGCGCCGCCGCGCCGCGCGCTTTTTCAGAGAGCCGTACGCGCCGCCGCGCCGCGCGCTTTTTCAAAGAGCCGGACGCGCCGCCGCGCCGCGCGCTTTTTCAGAGAGCCGGACGCGCCGCCGCTCCGCGCGCTTTTTCAAACAGCCGGACGCGCCGCCGCGCCGCGCGCTTTTTTAGAGTGCTGGACGCGCTGCCGCGGTCCCCCCCCCCCCCCCGAACGTCTGTCATGCCCCCCCCCCCCCCCCCCCCCCCTCCAACGGTCTGTCAGCCCCCCCCCCCTTCCAACGGTCTGTCAGCCCCCCCCCCCCCCCCAACAACAGTCTGACACGCCCCCCCCTTCAAACGGTCTGTCAGCCCCCCGCCCCAACGTCTGTCACGCCCCCCCCCCCCGCCCCCCCCCCCCCCCCGCCACCGCGCCGCTTGCTTTTTTAGAGAGCCGGACGCGCCGCCGCGCCGCGCGCATTTTAAGAGCCGGAGGCGCCGCCGCGCCGCGCGCTTTTGCAGAGAGCCGGAATGCGCCGCCGCGCCGCGCGCTTTTCAAGAGCCGGACGCGCCGCCGCGCCGCGCGCTTTTGCCCCCCCCCCCCCCCCGCCCCAATGGTCTGTCACGCCCCCCCCCCCTCCCCGCCGCCGCGCCGCGCGCTTTTTCAGAGAGCCGGACGGGTTGCCGCGGTTCCCAACAGGTTGTCCCCCCCCCTCCCCGCCACCGCACCGCGCGCTTCCCCCCCCCCCCCCTGCCTCAATGGTCTGTCAAGCCCCCCCCCCCCCCCCCTGCCTCAATGGTCTGTCAAGCCCCCCGCCGCCGCGCCGCGCGCTCTTTCAGAGAGCCGGACGCGCCCTTGCGCCGCACGCTTTTTAAGAGCCGGACGCGCCGCCGCGCCGCGCGCTTTTCCAGAGAGCCGGACGCAGCTATGTGTATAGCGACCTAGTCGGCTATCAGACATCAGACATCAGACTTTTATGGACCATCACCCCCAAACCTCCCCCCCCGTGTCCCCCCCCAATATCAGACTTGTCCCATTGTCACCACACCCTTGAGGTGTAGAATTGGGTTGTGGTCTCGACCCTAGCGTCTGAAACCCAACCAGTGCTTGCAACCCCTTCAATGATGGTACGTGCCCCCCCCCCCCCCCCCCCCCACCCTACCCCACCCCACCCCATCTCTCGGACTCAAACCGATCGGGGGCTCATATGTGACTGAAGACAAGTGGGAACAGAATCCCAAGCAACCTCACCTGAGCTAATCGGGTCAGTTTTGCTGGTGGGGTGGGTTGGTGGGGGTTCATCGGGTTGGGCCGGAACTGGCGAGAGGGGGGGTAGTGGGTTTCGAGCACGGCACAACACAGCACGGCACAGCACGGCACATCACAGCACATCACAGCACACCACAGCACAGCACAACATACAGCGTAGCACAGCATATTACAGCACAACAGAGCACAACACAGCCCCTACGGCCGCCCAAGAGAGCCTCCCTCCCTCCCTCCCTCCCTCCCTCCCCTCCTTCCCTCCCCTCCCTCCCTCCCCTCCCTCCCTTCCTCCCACCCTGTCATTTCCCTGCTTGTGTGGTTGAGGTTAGGGAGGGTATGCCTGTTTTTCTTTTTCAGGTTTTCTTTTGCAGTAGAGTGTTTTCCCACCAGCTTACCAAGGTCCGAACACCAAAAAAATTAAAATAGGAGGTATGTTACTCCGTTCCTTAGTTAGTTCCGGTGGAGGGTGGATGGGGCACCACTCCCCCAGGCGCCCCCTTGACACCTATTTACCCCCCCATCAATTTCATAAGCCCCCCCTATCAATTTCATAGCCCCCCCCCCCATCCATTTCATAGCCCCCCCCACATCCATTTCATAGCCCCCCCTATCAATTTCATAGCCCCCTCCCATCCATTTCATAGTCCCCCCCACATCCATTTCATAGCCCCCCCATATCAATTTCATAGCCCCCCCCCCTCCATTTCATAGCCCCTCCCGCATCAATTTCATAGCCTCCTCCCATCAATTTCATAGCCCCCCCCCTATCAATTTCATAGCCCCCCCCCATCAATTTCATATGCCCCCCCCATCAATTTCATAGGCCCCCCCCTATCAATTTCATAGCCCCCCCCCCTATCAATTTCATAGCCCCCCCCCGTCAATTTCATAGCCCCCCCCATCAATTTCATAGCCCTACCCCCCATCAATTTCATAGCCCCACCCCCAGCAATTTCATAGGTCCCCCCCATTCAATTTCATCGCCCCCCCCCCCCATCGATTTCATAGCCCCCTGCCCTATCAATTTTATAACCCCCCCTTTATCAATTTCATAGCCCCTCCACCATCAATTTCATAGCCCCGCCCCCATCCATTTCATAGCCCCCCATCAATTTCATATGCCCCCCTATCAATTTTATAGCCCCCCCCCCATCCAATACATAGCCCCCCCCCATTAATTTCATAGCCCCCCCCCCATCAATTTCATAGCCCCACCCCCATGAATTTCATAGGTTCCCCCCATTCAATTTCATAGCCCCCCCCCCCAAATCGATTTCATACCCCCCCACCCTTGACTTCATAGCCCCCCCCCCCCATTGATTCATAGAGGGGTGTATACCCCTGTTAGGAATTGGCGCGTGGGCACGCACTGATTCCTAGAGGGGTCTTATTTGGGGGGTCTAGCATGCGTGAATTATTTGGGGGGTCTACACCCCCCAGATAACTGACGCATGGGCATGCGTCAAATATTTGACGGACATACATCCGTCAAATATTTTGGGGGTGTACAGCCCCCAAATATTTGGAGGAACCCCATCCGTCAAATATTTTGGGGGTCTACACCCCCAAAATATTTCACAGATGTGGTTCCGTGAAATATTTTGGGGGTGTACAGCCCCCAAATATTTGACGGAACCCCATCCGTCAAATATTTTGGGGGTCTACAGCCCCCAAATATTTGACGGAACCCCATCCGTCAAATATTTTGGGGGTGTAGACCCCCCAAATATTTGGCGGAACCCCATCCGTCAAATATTTTGGGGGTGTACAGCCCCCAAATATTTGGCGGAACCCCATCCGTCAAATATTTTGGGGGTCTACACCCCCAAAATATTTCACAGATGTGGTTCCGTGAAATATTTTGGGGGTGTACAGCCCCCAAATATTTGGCGGAACCCCATCCGTCAAATATTTTGGGGATGTAGACCCCCCAAATATTTGACGGAACCCCATCCGTCAAATATTTTGGGGGTGTACAGCCCCCAAATATTTGGCGGAACCCCATCCGTCAAATATTTTGGGGGTGTACAGCCCCCAAATATTTGGCGGAACCCCATCCGTCAAATATTTTGGGGGTCTACACCCCCAAAATATTTCACGGATGTGGTTCCGTGAAATATTTGGGGGGTGTACAGCCCCCAAATATTTGACGGAACCCCATCCGTCAAATATTTTGGGGGTGTAGACCCGCCAAATATTTGACGGAACCCCATCCGTCAAATATTTTGGGGGTGTAAAGCCCCCAAATATTTGACGGAACCCCATCCGTGAAATATTTGGGGGGTCTACACCCCCAAAATATTTCACGGATGTGGTTCCGTGAAATATTTTGGGGGTGTACAGCCCCCAAATATTTGACGGAACCCCATCCGTCAAATATTTTGGGGGTCTACAGCCCCCAAATATTTGACGGAACCCCATCCGTCAAATATTTTGGGGGTGTAGACCCCCCAAATATTTGGCGGAACCCCATCTGTCAAATATTTTGGGGGTGTACAGCCCCCAAATATTTGACGGAACCCCATCCGTCAAATATTTGGGGGGTGTAGGCCCCCCAAATATTTGGCGGAACCCCATCCGTCAAATATTTCGGGGGTGTACAGCCCCCAAATATTTGGCGGAACCCCATCCGTCAAATATTTTTGGGGTGTACAGCCCCCAAATATTTGACGGAACCCCATCCGTGAAATGTTTTGGGGGTCTACACCCCCAAAATATTTCACGGATGTGGTTCCGTGAAATATTTTGGGGGTGTACAGCCCCCAAATATTTGACGGAACCCCATCCGTCAAATATTTTGGGGGTCTACAGCCCCCAAATATTTGACGGAACCCCATCCGTCAAATATTTTGGGGGTGTAGACCCCCCAAATATTTGGCGGAACCCCATCTGTCAAATATTTTGGGGGTGTACAGCCCCCAAATATTTGGCGGAACCCCATCCGTCAAATATTTTTGGGGTGTACAGCCCCCAAATATTTGGCGGAACCCCATCCGTCAAATATTTCGGGGGTCTACACCCCCAAAATATTTCACGGATGTGGTTCCGTGAAATATTTGGGGGGTGTACACCCCCCAAATATTTGACGGAACCCCATCCGTCAAATATTTTGGGGGTCTACACCCCCAAAATATTTCACGGATGTGGTTCCGTGATATATTTTGGGGGTGTACAGCCCCCAAATATTTGACGGAACCCCATCCGTCAAATATTTTGGGGGTCTACAGCCCCCAAATATTTGACGGAACCCCATCCGTCAAATATTTTGGGGGTGTAGACCTCCCAAATATTTGGCGGAACCCCATCCGTCAAATATTTTGGGGGTCTACACCCCCAAAATATTTCACGGATGTGGTTCCGTGAGATATTTTGGGGGTGTACAGCCCCCAAATATTTGACGGAACCCCATCCGTCAAATATTTTGGGGGTGTACAGCCCCCAAATATTTAGCGGAACCCCATCCGTCAAATATTTTGGGGGTGTACAGCCCCCAAATATTTGGCGGAACCCCATTCGTCAAATATTTTGGGGGTCTACACCCCCAAAATATTTCACGGATGTGGTTCCGTGAGATATTTTGGGGGTGTACAGCCCCCAAATATTTGACGGAACCCCATCCGTCAAATATTTTGGGGGTCTAGACCCCCCAAATATTTGACGGAACCCCATCCGTCATATATTTTGGGGGTGTAGACCCCGCAAATATTTGGCGGAACCCCATCCATCAAATATTTTGGGGGTGTACAGCCCCCAAATATTTGACGGAACCCCATCCGTCAAATATTTTGGGGATGTAGACCCCCCAAATATTTGACGGAACCCCATCCGTCAAATATTTTGGGGGTGTACAGCCCCCAAATATTTGGCGGAACCCCATCCGTCAAATATTTTGGGGGTGTACAGCCCCCAAATATTTGGCGGAACCCCATCCGTCAAATATTTTGGGGGTCTACACCCCCAAAATATTTCACGGATGTGGTTCCGTGAAAATTTTTGGGGGTGTACAGCCCCCAAATATTTGACGGAACCCCACCCGTCAAATATTTTGGGGGTGTAGACCCCCCAAATATTTGACGGAACCCCATCCGTCAAATATTTTGGGGGTGTACAGCCCCCAAATATTTGACGGAACCCCATCCGTGAAATATTTTGGGGGTCTACACCCCCGAAATATTTCACGGATGTGGTTCCGTGAAATATTTGGGGGGTGTACAGCCCCCAAATATTTGACGGAACCCCATCCGTCAAATATTTTGGGGGTGTAGACCCCCCAAATATTTGACGGAACCCCATCCGTCAAATATTTTGGGGGTGTACAGCCCCCAAATATTTGACGGAACCCCATCCGTGAAATATTTTGGGGGTATACACCCCCAAAATATTTCACGGATGTGGTTCCGTGAAATATTTGGGGGGTGTACAGCCCCCAAATATTTGACGGAACCCCATCCGTCAAATATTTTGGGGGTGTAGACCCCCCAAATATTTGACGGAACCCCATCCGTCAAATATTTTGGGGGTGTACAGCCCCCAAATATTTGACGGAAGCCCATCCGTGAAATATTTTGGGGGTCTACACCCCCAAAATATTTCACGGATGTGGTTCCGTGAAATATTTTGGGGGTGTACAGCCCCCAAATATTTGACGGAACCCCATCCGTCAAATATTTTGGGGGTCTACAGCCCCCAAATATTTGACGGAACCCCATCCGTCAAATATTTTGGGGGTGTAGACCCCCCAAATATTTGGCGGAACCCCATCCGTCAAATATTTTGGGGGTGTACAGCCCCAAATATTTGACGGAACCCCATCCGTCAAATATTTGGGGGGTGTAGACCCCCCAAATATTTGACGGAACCCCATCCGTCAAATATTTTGGGGGTGTACAGCCCCCAAATATTTGGCGGAACCCCATCCGTCAAATATTTTGGGGGTCTACACCCCCAAAATATTTCACGGATGTGGTTCCGTGAAATATTTGGGGGGTGTACAGCCCCCAAATATTTGACGGAACCCCATCCGTCAAATATTTTGGGGGTCTACAGCCCCCAAATATTTGACGGAACCCCATCCGTCAAATATTTTGGGGGTGTAGACCTCCCAAATATTTGGCGGAACCCCATCCGTCAAATATTTTGGGGGTCTACACCCCCAAATATTTCACGGATGTGGTTCCGTGCGATATTTTGCGGGTGTACAGCCCCCAAATATTTGACGGAACCCCATCCGTCAAATATTTTGGGGGTGTAGACCCCCCAAATATTTGACGGAACCCCATCCGTCAAATATTTTGGGGGTGTACAGCCCCCAAATATTTGACGGAACCCCATCCGTCAAATATTTTGGGGGTGTACAGCCCCCAAATATTTGGCGGAACCCCATCCGTCAAATATTTTGGGGGTCTACACCCCCAAAATATTTCACGGATGTGGTTCCGTGAGATATTTTGGGGGTGTACAGCCCCCAAATATTTGACGGAACCCCATCCGTCAAATATTTTGGGGGTCTACAGCCCCCAAATATTCGACGGAACCCCATCCGTCAAATATTTTGGGGGTGTACAGCCCCCAAATATTTGGCGGAATCCCATCCGTCAAATATTTTGGGGGTGTACAGCCCCCAAATATTTGACGGAACCCCATCCGTCAAATATTTTGGGGGTGTAGACCCCCCAAATATTTGACGGAACCCCATCCGTCAAATATTTTGGGGGTGTACAGCCCCCAAATATTTGACGGAACCCCATCCGTGAAATATTTTGGGGGTCTACACCCCCAAAATATTTCACGGATGTGGTTCCGTGAAATATTTTGGGGGTGTACAGCCCCCAAATATTTGACGGAACCCCATCCGTCAAATATTTTGGGGGTCTACAGCCCCCAAATATTTGACGGAACCCCATCCGTCAAATATTTTGGGGGTGTAGACCGCCCAAATATTTGGCGGAACCCCATCCGTCAAATATTTTGGGGGTCTACAGCCCCCAAATATTTGACGGAACCCCATCCGTCAAATATTTTGGGGGTGTCGACCCCCCAAATATTTGACGGAACCCCATCCGTCAAAACTTTTTGGGGTGTAGACCTCCCAAATATTTGGCGGAACCACATCCGTGAAATATTTTGGGGGTCTACACCCCCAAAATATTTCACGGATGTGGTTCCGTGAGATATTTTGGGGGTGTACAGCCCCCAAATATTTGACGGAACCCCATCCGTCAAATATTTTGGGGGTCTACAGCCCCCAAATATTTGACGGAACCTCATCCGTCAAATATTTTGGGGGTGTAGACCTCCCAAATATTTGGCGGAGCCCCATCCGTCAAATATTTTGGGGGTGTAGACCCCCCAAATATTTGGCGGAACCCCATCCGTCAAATATTTTGGGGGTCTACAGCCCCCAAATATTTAACGGAACCCCATCCGTCACCTATTTTGGGGGTGTACAGCCCCCAAATATTTGACGGAACCCCATCCGTGAAATATTTTGGGGGTCTACACCCCCAAAATATTTCACGGATGTGGTTCCGTGAAATATTTTGGGGGTGTACAGCCCCCAAATATTTGACGGAACCCCATCCGTCAAATATTTTGGGGGTGTACAGCCCCCAAATATTTGACGGAACCCCATCCGTCAAATATTTTGGGGGTGTAGACCCCCCAAATATTTGACGGAACCCCATCCGTCAAATATTTTGGGGGTGTACAGCCCCCAAATATTTGACGGAACCCCATCCGTGAAATATTTTGGGGGTCTACACCCCCAAAATATTTCACGGATGTGGTTCCGTGAAATATTTTGGGGGTGTACAGCCCCCAAATATTTGACGGAACCCCATCCGTCAAATATTTTGGGGGTGTAGACCCCCCAAATATTTGGCGGAACCCGATCCGTCAAATATTTTGGGGGTGTACAGCCCCCAAATATTTGACGGAACCCCATCCGTCAAATATTTTGGGGGTGTAGACCCCCCAAATATTTGACGGAACCCCATCCGTCAAATATTTTGGGGGTGTACAGCCCCCAAATATTTGGCGGAACCCCATCCGTCAAATATTTTGGGGGTGTACAGCCCCCAAAATATTTCACGGATGTGGTTCCGTGAAATATTTTGGGGGTGTACAGCCCCCAAATATTTGACGGAACCCCATCCGTCAAATATTTTGGGGGTCTACAGCCCCCAAATATTTGACGGAACCCCATCCGTCAAATATTTTGGGGGTGTAGACCCCCCAAATATTTGACGGAACCCCATCCGTCAAATATTTTGGGGGTGTACAGCCCCCAAATATTTGACGGAACCCCATCCGTGAAATATTTTGGGGGTCTACACCCCCAAAATATTTCATGGATGTGGTTCCGTAAAATATTTTGGGGGTGTACAGCCCCCAAATATTTGACGGAACACCATCCGTCAAATATTTTGGGGGTCTACAGCCCCCAAATATTTGACGGAACCCCATCCGTCAAAGATTTTGGGGGTCTACAGCCCCCAAATATTTGACGGAACCCCATCCGTCAAATATTTTGGGGGTGTAGACCCCCCAAATATTTGGCGGAACCCCATCCGTCACATATTTTGGGGGTCCACACCCCCAAAATATTTCACGGATGTGGTTCCGTGCAATATTTTGGGGGTGTACAGCCCCCAAATATTTGACGGAACCCCATCCGTCAAATATTTTGGGGGTCTACAGCCCCCAAATATTTGACGGAACCCCATCCGTCAAATATTTTGGGGGTGTAGACCCCTCAAATATTTGGCGGAACCCCATCCGTCAAATATTTTGGGGGTCTACAGCCCCCAAATATTTAACGGAACCCCATCCGTCAAATATTTTGGAGGTGTACAGCCCCCAAATATTTGACGGAACCCCATCCGTGAAATATTTTGGGGGTCTATGGGGGCCTATTGGCACCTTTGGGGACCTATGGGGGCCTATTGGGCCCTTTGGGGACCTTTGGGGGCCTGTGGGGGCCTATGGGGACCTTTGGGGGCCTATGGGGGCCTATGTGGACATATGGGGACCTATGGGGACCTGTGGGGGCTTGTGGGGACCTATGCGGGCCTATGGCGGCCTATGGGGGTCTATGCGGACCTATGGGGACCTATGGGGACCTATGGGGACCTATGGGGACCTGTGGGGGCCTATGGGGACCTATAGGGGCCTATGGGGACCTATAGGGGCCTATGGGGGTCTATGGGGACCTATGGTGGCCTATGGGGGTCTATGGGGACCTATGGGGTCTATTGGCACCTTTGGGGACCTATGGGGACCTATGGGGGCCAATGGGGGCCAATGGGGGCCTATGGGGGCCTATGGGGGCCTATGGGGACCTATAGGGGCCTATGGGGACCTTTGGGGGCCTATGGGGACCTTTGGGGGCACGTGGGGACCTATGGGGACCTATGGGGACCTATGGGGGCCTATGGCGGCCTATGGTGGCCTATGGGGGTCTATGGGGAACTATGGGGGCATATTGGCACCTTTGGGGACCTATGGGGGCCAAGGGGGGCGTATGGGGGTTCTATGGGGGCCTATGGGGATCTATAGGGCCCTATGGGGACCTTTGGGGGCCTATGGGGACTTTTGGGGGCCTATGGGGGCCTATGGGGGCCTATGGGGCTCTGTGGGGACCTATGGGGGCCTATGGCGGCCTATGGGGACCTATAGGGGCCTATGGGGACCTTTGGGGGCCTATGGGGACCTTTGAGGGGCCTATGGGGACCTTTGGGGGCCTATGGGGGCCTATGCGGACCTTTGGGGGCCTATGGGGGCCTATGGGGACCTATGGGGGCCTATGGGGACCTATAGGGGCCTATGGGGACCTTTGAGGGCCAATGGGGACCTTTGGGGGCCTATGGGGGCCGATGGGGGCCTATGGGGGCCTATGGGGGTCTATGGTGGCCTATGGGGGTCTATGGGGACCTATGGGGGCCTATTGGCACCTTTGGGGACCTATGGGGACCTATGGGGGCCAATGGGGGCCAATGGGGGCCTATGGGGGCCTATGGGGACCTATAGGGGCCTATGGGGACCTTTGGGGGCCTATGGGGACCTTTGGGGGCCTATGGGGACCTATAGGGGCCTATGGGGCTCTATGGGGGCCTATGGGGACCTTTGGGGGCCTATGGGGGCACGTGGGGACCTATGGGGACCTATGGGGACCTAAGGGGCCCTATGGGGGCCTATGGGGGCCTATGGGGGCCTATGGCGGCCTATGGTGGCCTATGGGGGTCTATGGGGAACTATGGGGGCCTTTTGGCACCTTTGGGGACCTATGGGGGCCAAGGGGGGCCTATGGGGGCCTATGGGGATCTATAGGGCCCTATTGGGACCTTTGGGGGCCTATGGGGACCTTTGGGGGCCTATGGGGGCCTATGGGGGCCTATGGGGGCCTATGGGGCTTTATGGGGGCCTATGGCGGCCTATGGGGACCTATAGGGGCCTATGGGGACCCTTGGGGGCCTATGGGGACCTTTGGGGGCCTATGGGGACCTTTGGGGGCCTATGCGGGCCTATGGGGACCTTTGGGGGTCTATGGGGGCCTATGGGGGCCTATGGCGGCCTATGGCGGCCTATGGGGGTCTATGGGGGCCTATGGGGACCTTTGGGGGCCTATGGGGGCCTATTGGGCCCTTTGGGGACCTTTGGGGGCCTGTGGGGGCCTATGGGGACCTTTGGGGGCCTATGGGGGCCTATGTGGACATATGGGGACCTATGGGGACCTGTGGGGGCTTGTGGGGACCTATGCGGGCCTATGGCGGCCTATGGGGGTCTATGCGGACCTATGGGGACCTATGGGGACCTATGGGGACCTATGGGGACCTGTGGGGGCCTATGGGGACCTATAGGGGCCTATGGGGACCTATAGGGGCCTATGGGGGTCTATGGGGACCTATGGTGGCCTATGGGGGTCTATGGGGACCTATGGGGTCTATTGGCACCTTTGGGGACCTATGGGGACCTATGGGGGCCAATGGGGGCCAATGGGGGCCTATGGGGGCCTATGGGGGCCTATGGGGACCTATAGGGGCCTATGGGGACCTTTGGGGGCCTATGGGGACCTTTGGGGGCACGTGGGGACCTATGGGGACCTATGGGGACCTATGGGGGCCTATGGCGGCCTATGGTGGCCTATGGGGGTCTATGGGGAACTATGGGGGCATATTGGCACCTTTGGGGACCTATGGGGGCCAAGGGGGGCGTATGGGGGTTCTATGGGGGCCTATGGGGATCTATAGGGCCCTATGGGGACCTTTGGGGGCCTATGGGGACTTTTGGGGGCCTATGGGGGCCTATGGGGCTCTGTGGGGACCTATGGGGGCCTATGGCGGCCTATGGGGACCTATAGGGGCCTATGGGGACCTTTGGGGGCCTATGGGGACCTTTGAGGGGCCTATGGGGACCTTTGGGGGCCTATGGGGGCCTATGCGGACCTTTGGGGGCCTATGGGGGCCTATGGGGACCTATGGGGGCCTATGGGGACCTATAGGGGCCTATGGGGACCTTTGAGGGCCAATGGGGACCTTTGGGGGCCTATGGGGGCCGATGGGGGCCTATGGGGGCCTATGGTGGCCTATGGGGGTCTATGGGGACCTATGGGGGCCTATTGGCACCTTTGGGGACCTATGGGGACCTATGGGGGCCAATGGGGGCCAATGGGGGCCTATGGGGGCCTATGGGGACCTATAGGGGCCTATGGGGACCTTTGGGGGCCTATGGGGACCTTTGGGGGCCTATGGGGACCTATAGGGGCCTATGGGGCTCTATGGGGGCCTATGGGGACCTTTGGGGGCCTATGGGGGCACGTGGGGACCTATGGGGACCTATGGGGACCTAAGGGGCCCTATGGGGGCCTATGGGGGCCTATGGGGGCCTATGGCGGCCTATGGTGGCCTATGGGGGTCTATGGGGAACTATGGGGGCCTTTTGGCACCTTTGGGGACCTATGGGGGCCAAGGGGGGCCTATGGGGGCCTATGGGGATCTATAGGGCCCTATTGGGACCTTTGGGGGCCTATGGGGACCTTTGGGGGCCTATGGGGGCCTATGGGGGCCTATGGGGGCCTATGGGGCTTTATGGGGGCCTATGGCGGCCTATGGGGACCTATAGGGGCCTATGGGGACCCTTGGGGGCCTATGGGGACCTTTGGGGGCCTATGGGGACCTTTGGGGGCCTATGCGGGCCTATGGGGACCTTTGGGGGTCTATGGGGGCCTATGGGGACCTATGGGGGCCTATGGCGGCCTATGGCGGCCTATGGGGACCTATGGGGGCCTATGGGGACCTTTGGGGGCCTATGGGGACCTTTGGGGGCCTATGGGGGCCTATGGGGGCCTATGGGGACCTTTGGGGACCTATGGGGGCCTATGGGCACCTATGGGGACCTGTGGGGGCCTATGGGGACCTTTGGGGGCCTATGGGGACCTTTGGGGGCCTATGGGGGCCTATGGGGGGCTATGGGGACCTATGGGGGCATATGGGGACCTATGGGGACCTGTGGGGGCTTGTGGGGACCTATGCGAGCCTATGGCGGCCTATGGGGGTCTATGCGGACCTATGGGGACCTATGGGGGCTTGTGGGGACCTTTGGGGGCCTATGGGGACCTTTGGGGGCCTATGGGGGCCTATGGGGGCCTATGGGGACCTTTGGGGACCTTTGGGGACCTTTGGGGACCTATGGGGGTCTATGGGGACCTATGGGGTTCTATGGGGGCCTATGGGGACCTCTGGGGGCCCATGGGGGTCTACGGGGACCTTTGGGGACCTATGGGGACCTTTGGGCACCTTTGGGGACCTATGGGCACCTTTGGGGACCTATGGGCACCTATGGGGATGGGGGCCGATGGGGACTCATCGGCATCTCGGGGGACCTATGGGGGCCTATGGGGGGCTATGGCGGCCTATGGGGGCCTATGGGGACCTTTGGGGGTCTATGGCGACCTATTGGGGCCTATGGGGGCCTATGGGCACCTTTGGGGGTCTATTGGGGCCTATGGGGGCCATTGGGGTTCATGGGGACCTATGGGGGCTTGTGGAGGCCTATGGGGGCCTGTGGGGACCTATGGGGACCTATGGGCACCTTTGGGGGCCTATGGGGACCTATGGGGGCCTATGGGGACTCATTGGCATCTAGGGGGACCTATGGGCACCTCTGGGGACCCATGGGCACCTTTGGGGGCCTATGGGGGCCTATGGGGACCGATTGGCACCTTTGGGGACCTATGGGCACCTTTGGGGGCCTATGGGGGCCTATGGGCACCTTTTTGTTTGCCACTTTCCTTGCTCACACATTTTCCCCATTTTCCCATTTTGGTGTTCAAAGTCTTTTATACATTTGTACTGCCATGTTTTTGATTGTCCAAGGTGGTTCCCCAATGATTTTTCAATTGTGTCCTCCCTTTTTGTTTTTTTCATTTGGGGGGGGGGGTTGATTTAGATTTAGGCATAGTTTCTCCCAATTTCCTCTAGGCATTAGACCCCTAGACCCACTTCCAGTAGATAAGAATATCAGACATCTTCTTGGACAGACCGCACACACAACATCCCTTATCAGACATCAGACATCAGACTTTATACACATAGCTGGCCGGACGCGCCGCCGCGCCGCGCGCATTTTAAGAGCCGGACGCGCCGCCGCGCCGCGCGCTTTTTCAGAGAGCCGTACGCGCCGCCGCGCCGCGCGCTTTTTCAAAGAGCCGGACGCGCCGCCGCGCCGCGCGCTTCTTCAGAGAGCCGGACGCGCCGCCGCGCCGCGCGCTTTTGCCCCCCCCCCCCCTCCAACGGTCTGTCACGCCCCCCCCCCCCTCCCCGCCGCCGCGCCGCGCGCTTTTTAAGAGAGCCGGACGCGCCGCCGCGCCGCGCGCTTTTTCAAAGAGCCGGACGCGCCGCCGCGCCGCGCGCTTTTTCAGAGAGCCGGACGCGTTGCCGCGGTCTCCAACAGGTTGTGCCCCCCCCCCCCCCCCTGCCTCAATGGTCTGTCAAGCCCCCCCCGCCCCCCCCCCCCCCCCGGAACGTCTGTACCCCCCCCCCTTTCCAACGGTCTGTCAGCCCCCCCCCCCCCCCCCCTCCCCGCCACCGCACCGCGCGCTTTTTAAGAGCCGGTCGCGCCGCCGCGCCGCGCGCTTTTTCAGAGCCGGACCCGCCGCCGCGCCGCGCGCTTTTGCAGAGAGCTGGACGCGCCGCCGCGCCGCGCGCTTCTTCAGAGTGCCGGACGCGCCGCCGCGCCACGCGCTTTTTCAGAGAGCCGGACGCGCTGCCGCGGTCTCCAACAGGTTCCCCCGCCCCCCTTCTTTCCAACGGTCTGTTAGCCCCCCCCCCCCCCCCTCCCCGCCACCGCACCGCGCGCTTTTTAAGAGCCGGACGCGCCGCCGCGCCGCGCGCTTTTTCAGAGCCGGACCCGCCGCCGCGCCGCGCGCTTTTGCAGAGAGCCGGACGTGCCACCGCGCCGCGCGCTTTTTCAGAGAGCCGGACGCGCCGCCGCGCCGCACGCTTATTCAGAGCCGGACCCGCCGCCGCGCCGCGCACTTTTGCAGAGAGCCGGACGTGCCGCCGCGCCGCGCGCTTTTTAAGAGAGCCCGACGCGCCGCCGCGCCGCGCGCTTTTTCAGAGCCGGACCCGCCGCCGCGCCGCGCGCTTTTGCAGAGAGCCGGACGTGCCGCCGCGCCGCGCGCTTTTTTGGAGAGCCGGACGCGCCGCCGAGCCGCGCGCTTTTTCAGAGAGCCGGACGCGCCGCCGAGCCGCGCGCTTTTTCAGAGAGCCGGACGCGCCGCCGCGGTCTCCAACAGGTTTTTGCCCCCCCCCCCCCCGCCCCAATGGTCTGTCACGCCCCGCCCCCCCCCCCCCCAACGTCTGTCATCCCCCCCCCCCCCTTCCAACGGTCTGTCAGCCCCCCCCGAACGTCTATCATGCCCCCCCCCCACCCCCCCCCCGAACGTCTGTCATCCCCCCCCCCCGCCTCCATCGGTCTGTCAGCCCCCCCCCCCCCCCCGCCGCGCGCTTTTTTAGAGAGCCGGACGCGCCGCCGCGCCGCGCGCTTTTTCAGAGAGCCGCCGTGCCGCGCGCATTTTAAGAGCCGGACGCGCCGCCGCACCGCGCGCTTTTGCAGAGAGCCGGACGTGCCGCCGCGCCGCGCGCTCTTTCAGAGAGCCCGACGCGCCGCCGCGCCGCGCGCTTTTTTGGAGAGCCGGACGCGCCGCCGAGCCGCGCGCTTTTTCAGAGAGCCGGACGCGCCGCCGAGCCGCGCGCTTTTTCAGAGAGCCGGACGCGCCGCTGCGGTCTCCAACAGGTTTTTGCCCCCCCCCCCCGCCCCAATGGTCTGTCACGCCCCCCCCCCCCAACGTCTGTCATCCCCCCCCCCTTCCAACGGTCTCTCAGCCCCCCCCCCCCCGAACGTCTATCATGCCCCCCCCCCCCCCTCTCGAACGTCTGTCATCCCCCCCCCCCCTCCATCGGTCTGTCAGCCCCCCCCCCCCCTCCCCGCCACCGCACCGCGCGCTTTTGCAGAGAGCCGGACGCGCCGCCGCGCCGCGCGCTTTTCAAGAGCCGGACTCCAACGGTCTGTCATCCCCCCCCCCCCCTTCCAACCGTCTGTCAGCCCCCCCCCAAACAACAGTCTGACACGCCCCCCCCCCCCCCCCCCGCCACCGCGCGCTCTTTCAGAGAGCCGGACGCGCCTCTGCGCCGCGCGCTTTTTCAGAGAACTGGACGCGCCGCCGCGCCGCGCGCTTTTGCAGAGAGCCGGACGCGCCGCCGCGCCGCGCGCTTTTCAAGAGCCGGACGCGCCGCCGCGCCGCGCGCTTTTGCAGAGAGCCGGAATGCGCCGCCGCGCCGCGCGCTTCTTTAGAGAGCCGGACGCGCCGCCGCACCGCGCGCTTTTTCAGAGAGCCGGACGCGCCGCCGCGCCGCGCGCATTTTAAGAGCCGGACGCGCCGCCGCGCCGCGCGCTTTTGCAGAGAGCCGGAATGCGCCGCCGCGCCGCGCGCTTTTGCAGAGAGCCGGACGCGCCGCCGCGCCGCGCGCTTTTTTACAGTGCTGGACGCGCCGCCGCGCCGCGCGCTTTTTCAAAGAGCCGGACGCGCCGCCGCGCCGCGCGCTTTTTCAGAGAGCCGGACGCGCCACCGCTCCGCGCGCTTTTTCAGAGAGCCGGACGCGCCGCCGCGCCGCGCGCTTTTTTAGAGTGCTGGACGCGCTGCCGCGGTCTCCCCCCCCCCAACGTCTGTCATGCCCCCCCCCCCTCCAACGGTCTGTCAGCCCCCCCCCCCCTTCCAACGGTCTGTCAGCCCCCCCCCCCCCTTCCAACGGTCTGTCAGCCCCCCCCCCCCCAACAACAGTCTGACACGCCCCCCCCCCCTTCAAACGGTCTGTCAGCCCCCCGCCCCAACGTCTGTCACGCCCCCCCCCCCCCCCCCCGCCACCGCGCTGCGCGCTTTTTTAGAGAGCCGGACGCGCCCCCGCGCCGCGCGCATTTTAAGAGCCGGACGCGCCGCCGCGCCGCGCGCATTTGCAGAGAGCCGGAACGCGCCGCCGCGCCGCGCGCTTTTGCCCCCCCCCCCCCGCCCCAATGATCTGTCACGCCCCCCCCCCCTCCCCGCCGCTCGCTTTTTCAGAGAGCCGGACGGGTTGCCGCGGTTCCCAACAGGTTGTCCCCCCCCCTCCCCGCCACCGCACCGCGCGCTTCCCCCTGCCTCAATGGTCTGTCAAGCCCCCCCCCCTGCCTCAATGGTCTGTCAAGCCCCCCGCCGCCGCGCCGCGCGCTCTTTCAGAGAGCCGGACGCGCCTCTGCGCCGCACGCTTTTTAAGAGCCGGACGCGCCGCCGCGCCGCGCGCTTTTCCAGAGAGCCGGACGCGCCGCCGCGCCGCGCGCATTTTAAGAGCCGGACGCGCCGCCGCGCCGCGCGCTTTTTCATAGAGCCGGACGCGCCGCCGCGCCGCGCGCTTTTTCAGAGAGACGTACGCGCCGCCGCGCCGCGCGCTTTTTCAAAGAGCCGGACGCGCCGCCGCGCCGCGCGCTTCTTCAGAGAGCCGGACGCGCCGCCGCGCCGCGCGCTTTTGCCCCCCCCCCCTCCAACGGTCTGTCACGCCCCCCCCCCCCCCTCCCCGCCGCCGCGCCGCGCGCTTTTTAAGAGAGCCGGACGCGCCGCCGCGCCGCGCGCTTTTTCAAAGAGCCGGACGCGCCGCCGCGCCGCGCGCTTTTTCAGAGAGCGGGACGCGCCGCCGCGCCGCGCGCTTTTTCAGAGAGCCGGACGCGTTGCCGCGGTCTCCAACAGGTTATGCCCCCCCCCCCCTGCCTCAATGGTCTGTCAAGCCCCCCTCGCCCCCCCCCCGCCCCGAACGTCTGTACCCCCCCCCCCTTTCCAACGGTCTGTCAGCCCCCCCCCCTCCCCGCCACCGCACCGCGCGCTTTTTAAGAGCCGGTCGCGCCGCCGCGCCGCGCGCTTTTTCAGAGCCGGACCCGCCGCCGCGCCGCGCGCTTTTGCAGAGAGCTGGACGCGCCGCCGCGGTCTCCAACAGGTTTTTGCCCCCCCCCCCCCCCCCGCCCCAATGGTCTGTCACGCCCCCCCCCCCCAACGTCTGTCATCCCCCCCCCCCCCTTCCAACGGTCTGTCAGCCCCCCCCCCCCCGAACGTCTATCGTGCCCCCCCCCCCCCCCCGAACGTCTGTCATCCCCCCCCCCCTCCATCGGTCTGTCAGCCCCCCCCCCCCCCCGCCGCGCGCTTTTTTAGAGAGCCGGACGCGCCGCCGCGCCGCGCGCTTTTTCGGAGAGCCGCCGCGCCGCGCGCATTTTAAGAGCCGGACGCGCCGCCGCACCGCGCGCTTTTGCAGAGAGCCAGACGTGCCGCCGCGCCGCGCGCTCTTTCAGAGAGCCCGACGCGCCGCCGCGCCGCGCGCTTTTTTGGAGAGCCGGACGCGCCGCCGAGCCGCGCGCTTTTTCAGAGAGCCGGACGCGCCGCCGAGCCGCGCGCATTTTCAGAGAGCCGGACGCGCCGCTGCGGTCTCGAACAGGTTTTTGCCCCCCCCCCCCACCGCCCCAATGGTCTGTCACGCCCCCCCCCCCCCAACGTCTGTCATCCCCCCCCCCCTTCCAACGGTCTCTCAGCCCCCCCCCCCGAACGTCTATCATGCCCCCCCCCCTCTCGAACGTCTGTCATCCCCCCCCCCCTCCATCGGTCTGTCAGCCCCCCCCCCCCCCCTCCCCGCCACCGCACCGCGCGCTTTTGCAGAGAGCCGGACGCGCCGCCGCGCCGCGCGCTTTTCAAGAGCCGGACTCCAACGGTCTGTCACCCCCCCCCCCCTTCTCACCGTCTGTCAGCCCCCCCCCAAACAACAGTCTGACACGCCCCCCCCCCCCCCCGCCACCGCGCGCCACCGCGCGCTCTTTCAGAGAGCCGGACGCGCCTCTGCGCCGCGCGCTTTTTCAGAGAGCTGGACGCGCCGCCGCGCCGCGCGCTTTTGCAGAGAGCCGGACGCGCCGCCGCACCGCGCGCTTTTCAAGAGCCGGACGCGCCGCCGCGCCGCGCGCTTTTGCAGAGAGCCGGAATGCGCCGCCGCGCCGCGCGCTTTTTTAGAGAGCCGGACGCGCCGCCGCGCCGCGCGCTTTTGCAGAGAGCCGGACGCGCCGCCGCGCCGCGCGCTTTTTCAGAGAGCCGTACGCGCCGCCGCGCCGCGCGCTTTTTCAAAGAGCCGGACGCGCCGCCGCGCCGCGCGCTTTTTCAGAGTGCCGGACGCGCCGCCGCGCCGCGCGCTTTTTCAGAGAGCCGGACGCGCCGCCGCGCCGCGCGCATTTTAAGAGCCGGACGCGCCGCCGCGCCGCGCGCTTTTGCAGAGAGTCGGAATGCGCCGCCGCGCCGCGCGCTTTTTTAGAGAGCCGGACGCGCCGCCGCGCCGCGCGCTTTTGCAGAGAGCCGGACGCGCCGCCGCGCCGCGCGCTTTTTCAGAGAGCCGTACGCGCCGCCGCGCCGCGCGCTTTTTCAAAGAGCCGGACGCGCCGCCGCGCCGCGCGCTTTTCCAGAGAGCCGGACGCGCCGCCGCGCCGCGCGCTTTTTTAGAGTGCTGGACGCGCTGCCGCGGTCTCCCCCCCCCCAACGTCTGTCATGCCCCCCCCCCCTCCAACGGTCTGTCAGCCCCCCCCCCCCTTCCAACGGTCTGTCAGCCCCCCCCCCCTTCCAACGGTCTGTCAGCCCCCCCCCCCAACAACAGTCTGACACGCCCCCCCCCCCCCTTCAAACGGTCTGTCAGCCCCCCGCCCCAACGTCTGTCACGCCCCCCCCCCCCCCCGCCACCGCGCCGCGCGCTTTTTTAGAGAGCCGGACGCGCCGCCGCGCCGCGCGCATTTTAAGAGCCGGACGCGCCGCCGCGCCGCGCGCTTTTGCAGAGAGCCGGAATGCGCCGCCGCGCCCCGCGCTTTTCAAGAGCCGGACCCGCCGCCGCGCCGCGCGCTTTTGCCCCCCCCCCCCCCCCGCACCAATGATCTGTCACGCCCCCCCCCCCTCCCCGCCCCCGCGCCGCGCGCTTTTTCAGAGAGCGGGACGCGCCGCCGCGCCGCGCGCTTTTTCAGAGAGCCGGACGGGTTGCCGCGGTTCCCAACAGGTTGTCCCCCCCCCTCCCCGCCACCGCACCGCGCGCTTCCCCCCCCCCCCCCCTGCCTCAATGGTCTGTCAAGCCCCCCCCCCTGCCTCAATGGTCTGTCAAGCCCCCCGCCGCCGCGCCGCGCGCTCTTTCAGAGAGCCGGACGCGCCTCTGCGCCGCACGCTTTTTAAGAGCCGGACGCGCCGCCGCGCCGCGCGCTTTTCCAGAGAGCCGGACGCGCCGCCGCGCCGCGCGCATTTTAAGAGCCGGACGCGCCGCCGCGCCGCGCGCTTTTTCATAGAGCCGGACGCGCCGCCGCGCCGCGCGCTTTTTCAGAGAGACGTACGCGCCGCCGCGCCGCGCGCTTTTTCAAGAAGCCGGACGCGCCGCCGCGCCGCGCGCTTCTTCAGAGAGCCGGACGCGCCGCCGCGCCGCGCGCTTTTGCCCCCCCCCCCCCCCCCCTCCAACGGTCTGTCACGCCCCCCCCCCCCCCTCCCCGCCGCCGCGCCGCGCGCTTTTTAAGAGAGCCGGACGCGCCGCCGCGCCGCGCGCTTTTTCAAAGAGCCGGACGCGCCGCCGCGCCGCGCGCTTTTTCAGAGAGCGGGACGCGCCGCCGCGCCGCGCGCTTTTTCAGAGAGCCGGACGCGTTGCCGCGGTCTCCAACAGGTTGTGCCCCCCCCCCCCCCTGCCTCAATGGTCTGTCAAGCCCTTCTCGCCCCCCCCCCCCCGAACGTCTGTACCCCCCCCCCCTTTCCAACGGTCTGTCAGCCCCCCCCCCTCCCCGCCACCGCACCGCGCGCTTTTTAAGAGCCGGTCGCGCCGCCGCGCCGCGCGCTTTTTCAGAGCCGGACCCGCCGCCGCGCCGCGCGCTTTTGTAGAGAGCCGGACGCGCCGCCGCGGTCTCCAACAGGTTTTTGCCCCCCCCCCCCCCGCCCCAATGGTCTGTCACGCCCCCCCCCCCCAACGTCTGTCATCCCCCCCCCTTCCAACGGTCTGTCAGCCCCCCCCCCGAACGTCTATCATGCCCCCCCCCCCCCCGAACGTCTGTCATCCCCCCCCCCTCCATCGGTCTGTCAGACCCCCCCCCCCCCCGCCGCGCGGTTTTTTAGAGAGCCGGACGCGCCGCCGCGCCGCGCGCTTTTTCGGAGAGCCGCCGCGCCGCGCGCATTTTAAGAGCCGGACGCGCCGCCGCACCGCGCGCTTTTGCAGAGAGCCAGACGTGCCGCCGCGCCGCGCGCTCTTTCAGAGAGCCCGACGCGCCGCCGCGCCGCGCGCTTTTTTGGAGAGCCGGACGCGCCGCCGAGCCGCGCGCTTTTTCAGAGAGCCGGACGCGCCGCCGAGCCGCGCGCATTTTCAGAGAGCCGGACGCGCCGCTGCGGTCTCCAACAGGTTTTTGCCCCCCCCCCCCACCGCCCCAATGGTCTGTCACGCCCCCCCCCCCAACGTCTGTCATCCCCCCCCCCTTCCAACGGTCTCTCAGCCCCCCCCCCCCCGAACGTCTATCATGCCCCCCCCCCCCCCTCTCGAACGTCTGTCATCCCCCCCCCCCCCTCCATTGGTCTGTCAGCCCCCCCCCCCCCCCCTCCCCGCCACCGCACCGCGCGCTTTTGCAGAGAGCCGGACGCGCCGCCGCGCCGCGCGCTTTTCAAGAGCCGGACTCCAACGGTCTGTCATCCCCCCCCCCTTCTCACCGTCTGTCAGCCCCCCCCCAAACAACAGTCTGACACGCCCCCCCCCCCCCCCCTCCCCGCCACCGCACCGCGCGCTTTTTCAGAGAGCCGGACGCGCCTCTGCGCCGCGCGCTTTTTCAGAGAGCTGGACGCGCCGCCGCGCCGCGCGCTTTTGCAGAGAGCCGGACGCGCCGCCGCACCGCGCGCTTTTCAAGAGCCGGACGCGCCGCCGCGCCGCGCGCTTTTGCAGAGAGCCGGAATGCGCCGCCGCGCCGCGCGCTTTTTTAGAGAGCCGGACGCGCCGCCGCGCCGCGCGCTTTTGCAGAGAGCCGGACGCGCCGCCGCGCCGCGCGCTTTTTCAGAGAGCCGTACGCGCCGCCGCGCCGCGCGCTTTTTCAAAGAGCCGGACGCGCCGCCGCGCCGCGCGCTTTTCCAGAGAGCCGGACGCGCCGCCGCGCCGCGCGCTTTTTTAGAGTGCTGGACGCGCTGCCGCGGTCTCCCCCCCCCCCAACGTCTGTCATGCCCCCCCCCCCCTCCAACGGTCTGTCAGCCCCCCCCCCCCCCCTTCCAACGGTCTGTCAGCCCCCCCCCCCTTCCAACGGTCTGTCAGCCCCCCCCCCCCAACAACAGTCTGACACGCCCCCCCCCCCCCTTCAAACGGTCTGTCAGCCCCCCGCCCCAACGTCTGTCACGCCCCCCCCCCCCCCGCCACCGCGCTGCGCGCTTTTTTAGAGAGCCGGACGCGCCGCCGCGCCGCGCGCATTTTAAGAGCCGGACGCGCCGCCGCGCCGCGCGCTTTTGCAGAGAGCCGGAATGCGCCGCCGCGCCCCGCGCTTTTCAAGAGCCGGACCCGCCGCCGCGCCGCGCGCTTTTGCCCCCCCCCCCCCCCCGCACCAATGATCTGTCACGCCCCCCCCCCCTCCCCGCCCCCGCGCCGCGCGCTTTTTCAGAGAGCGGGACGCGCCGCCGCGCCGCGCGCTTTTTCAGAGAGCCGGACGGGTTGCCGCGGTTCCCAACAGGTTGTCCCCCCCCCTCCCCGCCACCGCACCGCGCGCTTCCCCCCCCCCCCCTGCCTCAATGGTCTGTCAAGCCCCCCCCCCTGCCTCAATGGTCTGTCAAGCCCCCCGCCGCCGCGCCGCGCGCTCTTTCAGAGAGCCGGACGCGCCTCTGCGCCGCACGCTTTTTAAGAGGCGGACGCGCCGCCGCGCCGCGCGCTTTTCCAGAGAGCCGGACGCGCCGCCGCGCCGCGCGCATTTTAGGAGCCGGACGCGCCGCCGCGCCGCGCGCTTTTTCATAGAGCCGGACGCGCCGCCGCGCCGCGCGCTTTTTCAGAGAGACGTACGCGCCGCCGCGCCGCGCGCTTTTTCAAAGAGCCGGACGCGCCGCCGCGCCGCGCGCTTCTTCAGAGAGCCGGACGCGCCGCCGCGCCGCGCGCTTTTGCCCCCCCCCCCCCCTCCAACGGTCTGTCACGCCCCCCCCCCCCCTCCCCGCCACCGCACCGCGCGCTTCCCCCCCCCCCCCCTGCCTCAATGGTCTGTCAAGCCCCCCGCCGCCGCGCCGCGCGCTCTTTCAGAGAGCCGGACGCGCCTCTGCGCCGCAGGCTTTTTAAGAGCCGGACGCGCCGCCGCGCCGCGCGCTTTTCCAGAGAGCCGGACGCGCCGCCGCGCCGCGCGCATTTTAAGAGCCGGACGCGCCGCCGCGCCGCGCGCTTTTTCATAGAGCCGGACGCGCCGCCGCGCCGCGCGCTTTTTCAGAGAGCCGGACGCGCCGCCGCGCCGCGCGCTTTTTCAAAGAGCCGGACGCGCCGCTGCGCCGCGCGCTTTTTCAGAGAGCGGGACGCGCCGCCGCGCCGCGCGCTTTTTCAGAGAGCCGGACGCGTTGCCGCGGTCTCCAACAGGTTGTGCCCCCCCCCCCCCTGCCTCAATGGTCTGTCAAGCCCCCCTCGCCCCCCCCCCCCCCCGAACGTCTGTACCCCCCCCCCTTTCCAACGGTCTGTCAGCCCCCCCCCCTCCCTGCCACCGCATCGCGCGCTTTTTAAGAGCCGGTCGCGCCGCCGCGCCGCGCGCTTTTTCAGAGCCGGACCCGCCGCCGCGCCGCGCGCTTTTGCAGAGAGCTGGACGCGCCGCCGCGGTCTCCAACAGGTTTTTGCCCCCCCCCCCCCCGCCCCAATGGTCTGTCACGCCCCCCCCCCCCCCAACGTCTGTCATCCCCCCCCCCTTCCAACGGTCTGTCAGCCCCCCCCCCCCGAACGTCTATCATGCCCCCCCCCCCCCCGAACGTCTGTCATCCCCCCCCCCCCCTCCATCGGTCTGTCAGCCCCCCCCCCCCCCCCCCCCCCGCCGCGCGCTTTTTTAGAGAGCCGGACGCGCCGCCGCGCCGCGCGCTTTTTCGGAGAGCCGCCGCGCCGCGCGCATTTTAAGAGCCGGACGCGCCGCCGCACCGCGCGCTTTTGCAGAGAGCCAGACGTGCCGCCGCGCCGCGCGCTCTTTCAGAGAGCCCGACGCGCCGCGGCGCCGCGCGCTTTTTTGGAGAGCCGGACGCGCCGCCGCGCCGCGCGCTTTTTCAGAGAGCCGGACGCGCCGCCGAGCCGCGCGCATTTTCAGAGAGCCGGACGCGCCGCTGCGGTCTCCAACAGGTTTTTGCCCCCCCCCCCCACCGCCCCAACGGTCTGTCACGCCCCCCCCCCCAACGTCTGTCATCCCCCCCCCCTTCCAACGGTCTCTCAGCCCCCCCCCCCCGAACGTCTATCATGCCCCCCCCCCCCTCTCGAACGTCTGTCATCCCCCCCCCCCCCTCCATCGGTCTGTCAGCCCCCCCCCCCCCCCTCCCCGCCTCTGCGCCGCGCGCTTTTTCAGAGAGCTGGACGCGCCGCCGCGCCGCGCGCTTTTGCAGAGAGCCGGACGCGCCGCCGCACCGCACGCTTTTCAAGAGCCGGACGCGCCGCCGCGCCGCGCGCTTTTGCAGAGAGCCGGAATGCGCCGCCGCGCCGCGCGCTTTTTTAGAGAGCCGGACGCGCCGCCGCGCCGCGCGCTTTTGCAGAGAGCCGGACGCGCCGCCGCGCCGCGCGCTTTTTCAGAGAGCCGTACGCGCCGCCGCGCCGCGCGCTTTTTCAAAGAGCCGGACGCGCCGCCGCGCCGCGCGCTTTTTCAGAGTGCCGGACGCGCCGCCGCGCCGCGCGCTTTTTCAGAGAGCCGGACGCGCCGCCGCGCCGCGCGCATTTTAAGAGCTGGACGCGCCGCCGCGCCGCGCGCTTTTGCAGAGAGTCGGAATGCGCCGCCGCGCCGCGCGCTTTTTTAGAGAGCCGGACGCGCCGCCGCGCCGCGCGCTTTTGCAGAGAGCCGGACGCGCCGCCGCGCCGCGCGCTTTTTCAGAGAGCCGTACGCGCCGCCGCGCCGCGCGCTTTTTCAAAGAGCCGGACGCGCCGCCGCGCCGCGCGCTTTTTCAGAGTGCCGGACGCGCCGCCGCGCCGCGCGCTTTTTCAGAGAGCCGGACGCGCCGCGTGCTTTTTTAGAGTGCTGGACGCGCTGCCGCGGTCTCCCCCCCCCCCCCCAACGTCTGTTATGCCCCCCCCCCCCCCCCAACGGTCTGTCAGCCCCCCCCCCCTTCCAACGGTCTATCAGCCCCCCCCCCCCCCAACAACAGTCTGACACGCCCCCCCCCCCCTTCAACGGTCTGTCAGCCCCCCGCCCCAACGTCTGTCACGCCCCCCCCCTTCCCCCCCGCCACCGCGCCGCGCGCTTTTTTAGAGAGCCGGACGCGCCGCCGCGCCGCGCGCATTTTGAGAGCCGGACGCGCCGCCGCGCCGCGCGCTTTTGCAGAGAGCCGGAATGCGCCGCCGCGCCGCGCGCTTTTCAAGAGCCGGACGCGCCGCCGCGCCGCGCGCTTTTGCCCCCCCCCCCCCCCCCCCGCCCCAATGGTCTGTCACGCCCCGCCCCCCTCCCCGCCGCCGCGCCGCGCGCTTTTTCAGAGAGCGGGACGCGCCGCCGCGCCGCGCGCTTTTTCAGAGAGCCGGACGGGTTGCCGCGGTTCCCAACAGGTTGGTCCCCCCCCCTCCCCGCCACCGCACCGCGCGCCTCCCCCCCCCCCCCCCTGCCTCAATGCTCTGTCAAGCCCCCCGCCGCCGCGCCGCGCGCTCTTTCAGAGAGCCGGACGCGCCTCTGCGCCGCGCGCTTTTTAAGAGCCGGACGCGCCGCCGCGCCGCGCGCTTTTCCAGAGAGCCGGACGCGCCGCCGCGCCGCGCGCATTTTAAGAGCCGGACGCGCCGCCGCGCCGCGCGCTTTTTCAGAGAGTCGTACGCGCCGCCGCGCCGCGCGCTTTTTCAAAGAGCCGGACGCGCCGCCGCGCCGCGCGCTTTTTCAGAGAGCCGGACGCGCCGCCGCGCCGCGCGCTTTTGCCCCCCCCCCCCTCCAACGGTCTGTCACGCCCCCCCCCCCCTCCCCGCCGCCGCGCCGCGCGCTTTTTAAGAGAGCCGGACGCGCCGCCGCGCCGCGCGCTTTTTCAAAGAGCCGGACGCGCCGCCGCGCCGCGCGCTTTTTCAGAGAGCGGGACGCGCCGCCGCGCCGCGCGCTTTTTCAGAGAGCCGGACGCGTTGCCGCGGTCTCCAACGGGTTGTGCCCCCCCCCCCCTGCCTCAATGGTCTGTCAAGCCCCCCCCCCCCCCCCGAACGTCTGTACCCCCCCCGCCTTTCCAACGGTCTGTCAGCCCCCCCCCCCCCCTCCCCGCCACCGCACCGCGCGCTTTTTAAGAGCCGGTCGCGCCGCCGCGCCGCGCGCTTTTTCAGAGCCGGACCCGCCGCCGCGCCGCGCGCTTTTGCAGAGAGCTGGACGCGCCGCCGCGCCGCGCGCTTTTTCAGAGTGCCGAACGCGCCGCCGCGCCGCGCGCTTTTCAGAGAGCCGGACGCGCCGCCGCGCCGCGCGCTTTTTCAGAGCCGGACCCGCCGCCGCGCCGCGCGCTTTTTCAGAGAGCCGGACGCGCTGCCGCGGTCTCCAACAGGTTTTTGCCCCCCCCCCCCCTTCTTTCCAACGGTCTGTTAGCCCCCCCCCCCCCCCCTCCCCGCCGCCGCGCCGCGCGCTTTTGCAGAGAGCCGGACGTGCCGCCGCGCCGCGCGCTCTTTCAGAGAGCCCGACGCGCCGCCGCGCCGCGCGCTTTTTTGGAGAGCCGGACGCGCCGCCGAGCCGCGCGCTTTTTCAGAGAGCCGGACGCGCCGCCGCGGTCTCCAACAGGTTTTTGCCCCCCCCCCCCCCCCCGCCCCAATGGTCTGTCACGCCCCCCGCCCCCCCAACGTCTGTCATCCCCCCCCCCTTCCAACGGTCTGTCAGCCCCCCCCCCCCGAACGTCTATCATGCCCCCCCCCCCCCGAACGTCTGTCATCCCACCCCCCCCCCTCCATCGGTCTGTCAGCCCCCCCCCCCCCCCCCCCCCCCCCCCCCCCCCCCCCCCCCGCCGCGCGCTTTTTTAGAGAGCCGGACGCGCCGCCGCGCCGCGCGCTTTTTCAGAGAGCCGCCGCGCCGCGCGCATTTTAAGAGCCGGACGCGCCGCCGCACCGCGCGCTTTTGCAGAGAGCCGGAATGCGCCGCCGCGCCGCGCGCTTTTTTAGTGAGCCGGACGCCCCGCCGCGCCGCGCGCTTTTTCATAGAGCCGGACGCGCCGCCGCGCCGCGCGCTTTTTCAGAGAGCCGTACGCGCCGCCGCGCCGCGCGCTTTTTCAGAGAGCCGGACGCGCCGCCGCGCCGCGCGCTTTTTCAGAGAGCCGGACGCGCCGCCGCGCCGCGCGCTTTTTTAGAGTGCTGGACGCGCTGCCGCGGTCTCCCCCCCCCCCCCCCCGAACGTCTGTCATGCCCCCCCCCCCCTCCAACGGTCTGTCAGCCCCCCCCCCCTTCCAACGGTCTGTCAGCCCCCCCCCCCCCCCAACAACGGTCTGACACGCCCCCCCCCCCCCTTCAAACGGTCTGTCAGCCCCCCGCCCGAACGTCTGTCACGCCCCCCCCCCCCCCGCCACCGCGCCGCGCGCTTTTTTAGAGAGCCGGACGCGCCGCCGCGCCGCGCGCTTTTTCAGAGTGCCGGACGCGCCGCCACGCCGCGCGCTTTTTCAAAGAGCCGGACGCGCCACCGCGCCGCGCGCTTTTTCAGAGTGCCGGACGCGCCGCCGCGCCGCGCGCATTTTAAGAGCCGGACGCGCCGCCGCGCCGCGCGCTTTTGCAGAGAGCCGGAATGCGCCGCCGCGCCGCGCGCTTTTGCCCCCCCCCCCCCCCCGCCCCAATGGTCTGTCACGCCCCCCCAACCCGAGGTCTGTGAAGCCCCCCCCCCCCCCCCTCCAACGGTCTGTCAGCCCCCCCCCCCCTCCCCGCCGCCGCGCCGCGCGCTTTTTCAGAGAGCGGGACGCGCCGCCGCGCCGCGCGCTTTTTCAGAGAGCCGGACGCGTTGCCGCGGTCTCCAACAGGTTGTGACCCCCCCCCCCCCCACCCCGCCACCGCACCGCGCGCTTCCCCCCCCCCCCTGCCTCAATTGTCTGTCAAGCCCCCCCCCGCCCCCCCCCCCCCCAAGTCTGTCAGCCCCCCCCCCCCCCCCCCCCCGAACGTCTGTACCCCCCCCCTTCCAACAGTCCGTCAGCCCCCCCCCCCTCCCCGCCGCCGCGCCGCGCGCTTTTTAAGAGCCGGTCGCGCCGCCGCGCCGCGCGCTTTTTCAGAGCCGGACCCGCCGCCGCGCCGCGCGCTCTTTCAGAGAGCCGGACGCGCCTCTGCGCCGCGCGCTTTTTAAGAGCCTGACGCGCCGCCGGCCGCGCGCTCTTGCAGAGAGCCGGACGCGCCGCCGCGACGCGCGCTTTTTCAGAGAGCCGGACGCGCCGCCGCGCCGCGCGCATTTTAAGAGCCGGACGCGCCGCCGCGCCGCGCGCTTTTGCAGAGAGCCGGAATGCGCCGCCGCGCCGCGCGCTTTTCAAGAGCCGGACGCGCCGCCGCGCCGCGCGCTTTTGCCCCCCCCCCCCCGCCCCAATGGTCTGTCACGCCCCCCCCCCTCCCCGCCGCCGCGCCGCGCGCTTTTTCAGAGAGCGGGACGCGCCGCCGCGCCGCGCGCTTTTTCAGAGAGCCGGACGGGTTGCCGCGGTTCCCAACAGGTTGTTCCCCCCCCTCCCCGCCACCGCACCGCGCGCTTCCCCCCCCCCCCCCTGCCTCAATGGTCTGTCAAGCCCCCCGCCGCCGCGCCGCGCGCTCTTTCAGAGAGCCGGACGCGCCGCCGCGCCGCGCGCTTTTTCAAAGAGCCGGACGCGCCGCTGCGCCGCGCGCTTTTTCAGAGAGCGGGACGCGCCGCCGCGCCGCGCGCTTTTTCAGAGAGCCGGACGCGTTGCCGCGGTCTCCAACAGGTTGTGCCCCCCCCCCCCCTGCCTCAATGGTCTGTCAAGCCCCCCTCGCCCCCCCCCCCCCCCGAACGTCTGTACCCCCCCCCTTTCCAACGGTCTGTCAGCCCCCCCCCCTCCCTGCCACCGCATCGCGCGCTTTTTAAGAGCCGGTCGCGCCGCCGCGCCGCGCGCTTTTTCAGAGCCGGACCCGCCGCCGCGCCGCGCGCTTTTGCAGAGAGCTGGACGCGCCGCCGCGGTCTCCAACAGGTTTTTGCCCCCCCCCCCCCCGCCCCAATGGTCTGTCACGCCCCCCCCCCCCCCAACGTCTGTCATCCCCCCCCCTTCCAACGGTCTGTCAGCCCCCCCCCCCCGAACGTCTATCATGCCCCCCCCCCCCCGAACGTCTGTCATCCCCCCCCCCCCCCTCCATCGGTCTGTCAGCCCCCCCCCCCCCCCCCCCGCCGCGCGCTTTTTTAGAGAGCCGGACGCGCCGCCGCGCCGCGCGCTTTTTCGGAGAGCCGCCGCGCCGCGCGCATTTTAAGAGCCGGACGCGCCGCCGCACCGCGCGCTTTTGCAGAGAGCCAGACGTGCCGCCGCGGCGCGTCGGCTCTGCGCCGCGGCGCCGCGCGCTTTTTTTGGAGAGCCGGACGCGCCGCCGCGCCGCGCGCTTTTTCAGAGAGCCGGACGCGCCGCCGAGCCGCGCGCATTTCAGAGAGCCGGACGCGCCGCTGCGGTCTCCAACAGGTTTTTGCCCCCCCCCCCCACCGCCCCAATGGTCTGTCACGCCCCCCCCCCAACGTCTGTCATCCCCCCCCCCTTCCAACGGTCTCTCAGCCCCCCCCCCCCCGAACGTCTATCATGCCCCCCCCCCCTCTCGAACGTCTGTCATCCCCCCCCCCCCCCCTCCATCGGTCTGTCAGCCCCCCCCCCCCCCCCCTCTCCCGCCTCTGCGCCGCGCGCTTTTTCAGAGAGCTGGACGCGCCGCCGCGCCGCGCGCTTTTGCAGAGAGCCGGACGCGCCGCCGCACCGCACGCTTTTCAAGAGCCGGACGCGCCGCCGCGCCGCGCGCTTTTGCAGAGAGCCGGAATGCGCCGCCGCGCCGCGCGCTTTTTTAGAGAGCCGGACGCGCCGCCGCGCCGCGCGCTTTTGCAGAGAGCCGGACGCGCCGCCGCGCCGCGCGCTTTTTCAGAGAGCCGTACGCCGCCGCCGCGCCGCGCGCTTTTTCAAAGAGCCGGACGCGCCGCCGCGCCGCGCGCTTTTTCAGAGTGCCGGACCGCGCCGCCGCGCCGCGCGCTTTTTCAGAGAGCCGGACGCGCCGCCGCGCCGCGCGCATTTTAAGAGCTGGACGCGCCGCCGCGCCGCGCGCTTTTGCAGAGAGTCGGAATGCGCCGCCGCGCCGCGCGCTTTTTAGAGAGCCGGACGCGCCGCCGCGCCGCGCGCTTTTGCAGAGAGCCGGACGCGCCGCCGCGCCGCGCGCTTTTTCAGAGAGCCGTACGCGCCGCCGCGCCGCGCGCTTTTTCAAAGAGCCGGACGCGCCGCCGCGCCGCGCGCTTTTTCAGAGTGCCGGACGCGCCGCCGCGCCGCGCGCTTTTTCAGAGAGCCGGACGCGCCGCCGCGCCGCGTGCTTTTTTAGAGTGCTGGACGCGCTGCCGCGGTCTCCCCCCCCCCCCCCAACGTCTGGGATGGCCCCCCCCCCCCCCCCCAACGGTCTGTCAGCCCCCCCCCCCTTCCAACGGTCTATCCGCCCCCCCCCCCCAACAACAGTCTGACCGCCCCCCCCCCCTTCAAACGGTCTGTCAGCCCCCCGCCCCAACGTCTGTCACGCCCCCCCCTTCCCCCCCGCCACCGCGGCCGCGCGCTTTTTTAGAGAGCCGGACGCGCCGCCGCGCCGCGCGCATTTTAAGAGCCGGACGCGCCGCCGCGCCGCGCGCTTTTGCAGAGAGCCGGAATGCGCCGCCGCGCCGCGCGCTTTTCAAGAGCCGGACGCGCCGCCGCGCCGCGCGCTTTTGCCCCCCCCCCCCCCCCCGCCCCAATGGTCTGTCACGCCCCGCCCCCCTCCCCGCCGCCGCGCCGCGCGCTTTTTCAGAGAGCGGGACGCGCCGCCGCGCCGCGCGCTTTTTCAGAGAGCCGGACGGGTTGCCGCGGTTCCCAACAGGTTGGTCCCCCCCCCTCCCCGCCACCGCACCGCGCGCCTCCCCCCCCCCCCCCTGCCTCAATGCTCTGTCAAGCCCCCGCCGCCGCGCCGCGCGCTCTTTCAGAGAGCCGGACGCGCCTCTGCGCCGCGCGCTTTTTAAGAGCCGGACGCGCCGCCGCGCCGCGCGCTTTTCCCAGAGAGCCGGACGCGCCGCCGCGCCGCGCGCATTTTAAGAGCCGGACGCGCCGCCGCGCCGCGCGCTTTTTCAGAGAGTCGTACGCGCCGCCGCGCCGCGCGCTTTTTTCAAAGAGCCGGACGCGCCGCCGCGCCGCGCGCTTTTTCAGAGAGCCGGACGCGCCGCCGCGCCGCGCGCTTTTTGCCCCCCCCCCCCCTCCAACGGTCTGTCACGCCCCCCCCCCTCCCCGCCGCCGCGCCGCGCGCTTTTTAAGAGAGCCGGACGCGCCGCCGCGCCGCGCGCTTTTTCAAAGAGCCGGACGCGCCGCCGCGCCGCGCGCTTTTTCAGAGAGCGGGACGCGCCGCCGCGCCGCGCGCTTTTTCAGAGAGCCGGACGCGTTGCCGCGGTCTCCAACGGGTTGTGCCCCCCCCCCCCCTGCCTCAATGGTCTGTCAAGCCCCCCCCCCCCCGAACGTCTGTACCCCCCCCGCCTTTCCAACGGTCTGTCAGCCCCCCCCCCCCCCTCCCCGCCACCGCACCGCGCGCTTTTAAGAGCCGGTCGCGCCGCCGCGCCGCGCGCTTTTTCAGAGCCGGACCCGCCGCCGCGCCGCGCGCTTTTGCAGAGAGCTGGACGCGCCGCCGCGCCGCGCGCTTTTTCAGAGTGCCGAACGCGCCGCCGCGCCGCGCGCTTTTTCAGAGAGCCGGACGCGCCGCCGCGCCGCGCGCTTTTTCAGAGCCGGACCCGCCGCCGCGCCGCGCGCTTTTCAGAGAGCCGGACGCGCTGCCGCGGTCTCCACAGGTTTTTGCCCCCCCCCCCCCCTTCTTTCCAACGGTCTGTTAGCCCCCCCCCCCCCCCCCTCCCCGCCGCCGCGCCGCGCGCTTTTGCAGAGAGCCGGACGTGCCGCCGCGCCGCGCGCTCTTTCAGAGAGCCCGACGCGCCGCCGCGCCGCGCGCTTTTTTGGAGAGCCGGACGCGCCGCCGAGCCGCGCGCTTTTTCAGAGAGCCGGACGCGCCGCCGCGGTCTCCAACAGGTTTTTGCCCCCCCCCCCCCGCCCCAATGGTCTGTCACGCCCCCCGCCCCCCCAACGTCTGTCATCCCCCCCCCCTTCCAACGGTCTGTCAGCCCCCCCCCCCCGAACGTCTATCATGCCCCCCCCCCCCGAACGTCTGTCATCCCACCCCCCCCCCTCCATCGGTCTGTCAGCCCCCCCCCCCCCCCCCCCCCCCCCCCCCCCCCCCCCCCCCCCCCCCCGCCGCGCGCTTTTTAGAGAGCCGGACGCGCCGCCGCGCCGCGCGCTTTTTCAGAGAGCCGCCGCGCCGCGCGCATTTTAAGAGCCGGACGCGCCGCCGCACCGCGCGCTTTTGCAGAGAGCCGGAATGCGCCGCCGCGCCGCGCGCTTTTTTAGTGAGCCGGACGCCCCGCCGCGCCGCGCGCTTTTTCATAGAGCCGGACGCGCCGCCGCGCCGCGCGCTTTTTCAGAGAGCCGTACGCGCCGCCGCGCCGCGCGCTTTTTCAGAGAGCCGGACGCGCCGCCGCGCCGCGCGCTTTTTCAGAGAGCCGGACGCGCCGCCGCGCCGCGCGCTTTTTAGAGTGCTGGACGCGCTGCCGCGGTCTCCCCCCCCCCCCCCCGAACGTCTGTCATGCCCCCCCCCCCTCCAACGGTCTGTCAGCCCCCCCCCCCCTTCCAACGGTCTGTCAGCCCCCCCCCCCCCCAACAACGGTCTGACACGCCCCCCCCCCCCCTTCAAACGGTCTGTCAGCCCCCGCCCGAACGTCTGTCACGCCCCCCCCCCCCCCCCCCCCCCGCCACCGCGCCGCGCGCTTTTTTAGAGAGCCGGACGCGCCGCCGCGCCGCGCGCTTTTTCAGAGTGCCGGACGCGCCGCCACGCCGCGCGCTTTTTCAAAGAGCCGGACGCGCCACCGCGCCGCGCGCTTTTTCAGAGTGCCGGACGCGCCGCCGCGTCGCGCGCTTTTGCAGAGAGCCGGAATGCGCCGCCGCGCCGCGCGCATTTTAAGAGCCGGACGCGCCGCCGCGCCGCGCGCTTTTGCAGAGAGCCGGAATGCGCCGCCGCGCCGCGCGCTTTTGCCCCCCCCCCCCCCCCCCGCCCCAATGGTCTGTCACGCCCCCCCAACCCGAGGTCTGTGAAGCCCCCCCCCCCCCCTCCAACGGTCTGTCAGCCCCCCCCCCCCCCTCCCCGCCGCCGCGCCGCGCGCTTTTTCAGAGAGCGGGACGCGCCGCCGCGCCGCGCGCTTTTTCAGAGAGCCGGACGCGTTGCCGCGGTCTCCAACAGGTTGTGACCCCCCCCCCCCCACCCCGCCACCGCACCGCGCGCTTCCCCCCCCCCCCCTGCCTCAATTGTCTGTCAAGCCCCCCCCCCGCCCCCCCCCCCCCCAAGTCTGTCAGCCCCCCCCCCCCCCCCCCCGAACGTCTGTACCCCCCCCCTTTCCAACAGTCCGTCAGCCCTCCCCCCCTCCCCGCCGCCGCGCCGCGCGCTTTTTAAGAGCCGGTCGCGCCGCCGCGCCGCGCGCTTTTTCAGAGCCGGACCCGCCGCCGCGCCGCGCGCTCTTTCAGAGAGCCGGACGCGCCTCTGCGCCGCGCGCTTTTTAAGAGCCTGACGCGCCGCCGGCCGCGCGCTCTTGCAGAGAGCCGGACGCGCCGCCGCGACGCGCGCTTTTTCAGAGAGCCGGACGCGCCGCCGCGCCGCGCGCATTTTAAGAGCCGGACGCGCCGCCGCGCCGCGCGCTTTTGCAGAGAGCCGGAATGCGCCGCCGCGCCGCGCGCTTTTCAAGAGCCGGACGCGCCGCCGCGCCGCGCGCTTTTGCCCCCCCCCCCCCGCCCCAATGGTCTGTCACGCCCCCCCCCCTCCCCGCCGCCGCGCCGCGCGCTTTTTCAGAGAGCGGGACGCGCCGCCGCGCCGCGCGCTTTTTCAGAGAGCCGGACGGGTTGCCGCGGTTCCCAACAGGTTGTTCCCCCCCCTCCCCGCCACCGCACCGCGCGCTCCCCCCCCCCCCCCTGCCTCAATGGTCTGTCAAGCCCCCCGCCGCCGCGCCGCGCGCTCTTTCAGAGAGCCGGACGCGCCTCTGCGCCGCGCGCTTTTTAAGAGCCGGACGCGCCGCCGCGCCGCGCGCTTTTCCAGAGAGCCGGACGCGCCGCCGCGCCGCGCGCATTTTAAGAGCCGCACGCGCCGCCGCGCCGCGCGCTTTTTCATAGAGCCGGACGCGCCGCCGCGCCGCGCGCTTTTCCAGAGAGCCGGACGCGCCGCCGCGCCGCGCGCATTTTTATGAGCCGGACGCGCCGCCGCGCCGCGCGCTTTTTCAGAGAGCCGGACGCGCCGCCGCGCCGCGCGCTTTTTCAGAGAGCCGTACGCGCCGCCGCGCCGCGCGCCTTTTTCAAAGAGCCGGACGCGCCGCCGCGCCGCGCGCTTTTTCAGAGAGCCGGACGCGCCGCCGCGCCGCGCGCTTTTGCCCCCCCCCCCCCCTCCAACGGTCTGTCACGCCCCCCCCCCCCCTCCCCGCCGCCGCGCCGCGCGCTTTTTAAGAGAGCCGGACGCGCCGCCGCGCCGCGCGCTTTTTCAGAGAGCGAGACGCGTTGCCGCGGTCTCCAACAGGTTGTGCCCCCCCCCCCCCTGCCTCAATGGTCTGTCAAGCCCCCCCCCGCCCCCCCCCCCGAACGTCTGTACCCCCCCCCGCCTTTCCAACGGTCTGTCAGCCCCCCCCCCCCTCCCCGCCACCGCACCGCGCGCGCTTGTTAAGAGCCGGACGCTCCGCCGCGCGCGCGCTTTTTCAGAGCCGGACCCGCCGCCGCGCCGCGCGGTTTTGCAGAGAGCTGGACGCGCCGCCGCGCCGCGCGCTTTTTCAGAGTGCCGGACCCGCCGCCGCGCCGCGCGCTTTTTCAGAGAGCGAGACGCGTTGCCGCGGTCTCCAACAGGTTGTGCCCCCCCCCCCCCCCCCTGCCTCAATGGTCTGTCAAGCCCCCCCCCGCCCCCCCCCGAACGTCTGCACCCCCCCGCCTTTCCAACGGTCTGTTAGCCCCCCCCCCCCCCTCCCCGCCGCCGCGCCGCGCGCTTTTTTGGAGAGCCGGACGCGCCGCCGAGCCGCGCGCTTTTTCAGAGAGCCGGACGCGCCGCCGAGCCGCGCGCTTTTCCAGAGAGCCGGACGCGCCGCCGCGCCGCGCGCATTTTATGAGCCGGACGCGCCGCCGCGCCGCGCGCTTTTTCAGAGAGCCGGACGCGCCGCCGCGCCGCGCGCTTTTTTCAGAGAGCCGTACGCGCCGCCGCGCCGCGCGCTTTTTCAAAGAGCCGGACGCGCCGCCGCGCCGCGCGCTTTTTCAGAGAGCCGGACGCGCCGCCGCGCCGCGCGCTTTTGCCCCCCCCCCCCCTCCAACGGTCTGTCACGCCCCCCCCCCCCCTCCCGCCGCCGCGCCGCGCGCTTTTTAAGAGAGCCGGACGCGCCGCCGCGCCGCGCGCTTTTTCAGAGAGCGAGACGCGTTGCCGCGGTCTCCAACAGGTTGTGACCCCCCCCCCCCCCACCCCGCCACCGCACCGCGCGCTTCCCCCCCCCCCCTGCCTCAATTGTCTGTCAAGCCCCCCCCGCCCCCCCCCCCCAAGTCTGTCAGCCCCCCCCCCCCCGAACGTCTGTACCCCCCCCTTTCCAACAGTCCGTCAGCCCCCCCCCCCCTCCCCGCCGCCGCGCCGCGCGCTTTTTCAGAGCCGGACCCGCCGCCGCGCCGCGCGCTCTTTCAGAGAGCCGGACGCGCCTCTGCGCCGCGCGCTTTTTAAGAGCCGGACGCGCCGCCGGCCGCGCGCTCTTGCAGAGAGCCGGACGCGCCGCCGCGACGCGCGCTTTTTCAGAGAGCCGGACGCGCCGCCGCGCCGCGCGCATTTTAAGAGCCGGACGCGCCGCCGCGCCGCGCGCTTTTGCAGAGAGCCGGAATGCGCCGCCGCGCCGCGCGCTTTTCAAGAGCCGGACGCGCCGCCGCGCCGCGCGCTTTTGCCCCCCCCCCCCCCGCCCCAATGGTCTGTCACGCCCCCCCCCCTCCCCGCCGCCGCGCCGCGCGCTTTTTCAGAGAGCGGGACGCGCCGCCGCGCCGCGCGCTTTTTCAGAGAGCCGGACGGGTTGCCGCGGTTCCCAACAGGTTGTTCCCCCCCCTCCCCGCCACCGCACCGCGCGCTTCCCCCCCCCCCCCCCTGCCTCAATGGTCTGTCAAGCCCCCCGCCGCCGCGCCGCGCGCTCTTTCAGAGAGCCGGACGCGCCTCTGCGCCGCGCGCTTTTAAGAGCCGGACGCGCCGCCGCGCCGCGCGCTTTTCCAGAGAGCCGGACGCGCCGCCGCGCCGCGCGCATTTTAAGAGCCGCACGCGCCGCCGCGCCGCGCGCTTTTTCATAGAGCCGGACGCGCCGCCGCGCCGCGCGCTTTTCCAGAGAGCCGGACGCGCCGCCGCGCCGCGCGCATTTTATGAGCCGGACGCGCCGCCGCGCCGCGCGCTTTTTCAGAGAGCCGGACGCGCCGCCGCGCCGCGCGCTTTTTCAGAGAGCCGTACGCGCCGCCGCGCCGCCGCGCTTTTTCAAAGAGCCGGACGCGCCGCCGCGCCGCGCGCTTTTTCAGAGAGCCGGACGCGCCGCCGCGCCGCGCGCTTTTGCCCCCCCCCCCCCTCCAACGGTCTGTCACGCCCCCCCCCCCCCTCCCCGCCGCCGCGCCGCGCGCTTTTTAAGAGAGCCGGACGCGCCGCCGCGCCGCGCGCTTTTTCAGAGAGCGAGACGCGTTGCCGCGGTCTCCAACAGGTTGTGCCCCCCCCCCCCCTGCCTCAATGGTCTGTCAAGCCCCCCCCCGCCCCCCCCCCGAACGTCTGTACCCCCCCCGCCTTTCCAACGGTCTGTCAGCCCCCCCCCCCCTCCCCGCCACCGCACCGCGCGCTTGTTAAGAGCCGGACGCTCCGCCGCGCCGCGCGCTTTTTCAGAGCCGGACCCGCCGCCGCGCCGCGCGGTTTTGCAGAGAGCTGGACGCGCCGCCGCGCCGCGCGCTTTTTCAGAGTGCCGGACCCGCCGCCGCGCCGCGCGCTTTTTCAGAGAGCGAGACGCGTTGCCGCGGTCTCCAACAGGTTGTGCCCCCCCCCCCCCCCTGCCTCAATGGTCTGTCAAGCCCCCCCCCGCCCCCCCCCCGAACGTCTGTACCCCCCCCGCCTTTCCAACGGTCTGTTAGCCCCCCCCCCCCCCTCCCCGCCGCCGCGCCGCGCGCTTTTTTGGAGAGCCGGACGCGCCGCCGAGCCGCGCGCTTTTTCAGAGAGCCGGACGCGCCGCCGAGCCGCGCGCTTTTCCAGAGAGCCGGACGCGCCGCCGCGCCGCGCGCATTTTATGAGCCGGACGCGCCGCCGCGCCGCGCGCTTTTTCAGAGAGCCGGACGCGCCGCCGCGCCGCGCGCTTTTTCAGAGAGCCGTACGCGCCGCCGCGCCGCGCGCTTTTTCAAAGAGCCGGACGCGCCGCCGCGCCGCGCGCTTTTTCAGAGAGCCGGACGCGCCGCCGCGCCGCGCGCTTTTGCCCCCCCCCCCCCTCCAACGGTCTGTCACGCCCCCCCCCCCCCTCCCCGCCGCCGCGCCGCGCGCTTTTTAAGAGAGCCGGACGCGCCGCCGCGCCGCGCGCTTTTTCAGAGAGCGAGACGCGTTGCCGCGGTCTCCAACAGGTTGTGACCCCCCCCCCCCCCCCCCCCCGCCACCGCACCGCGCGCTTCCCCCCCCCCTGCCTCAATTGTCTGTCAAGCCCCCCCCCCGCCCCCCCCCCCCCAAGTCTGTCAGCCCCCCCCCCCCCCCCGAACGTCTGTACCCCCCCCCTTTCCAACAGTCCGTCAGCCCCCCCCCCCCCTCCCCGCCGCCGCGCCGCGCGCTTTTTCAGAGCCGGACCCGCCGCCGCGCCGCGCGCTCCTTTCAGAGAGCCGGACGCGCCTCTGCGCCGCGCGCTTTTTAAGAGCCGGACGCGCCGCCGGCCGCGCGCTCTTGCAGAGAGCCGGACGCGCCGCCGCGACGCGCGCTTTTTCAGAGAGCCGGACGCGCCGCCGCGCCGCGCGCATTTTAAGAGCCGGACGCGCCGCCGCGCCGCGCGCTTTTGCAGAGAGCCGGAATGCGCCGCCGCGCCGCGCGCTTTTCAAGAGCCGGACGCGCCGCCGCGCCGCGCGCTTTTGCCCCCCCCCCCCCGCCCCAATGGTCTGTCACGCCCCCCCCCCTCCCCGCCGCCGCGCCGCGCGCTTTTTCAGAGAGCGGGACGCGCCGCCGCGCCGCGCGCTTTTTCAGAGAGCCGGACGGGTTGCCGCGGTTCCCAACAGGTTGTTCCCCCCCCTCCCCGCCACCGCACCGCGCGCTTCCCCCCCCCCCCCCCCTGCCTCAATGGTCTGTCAAGCCCCCGCCGCCGCGCCGCGCGCTCTTTCAGAGAGCCGGACGCGCCTCTGCGCCGCGCGCTTTTTAAGAGCCGGACGCGCCGCCGCGCCGCGCGCTTTTCCAGAGAGCCGGACGCGCCGCCGCGCCGCGCGCATTTTAAGAGCCGCACGCGCCGCCGCGCCGCGCGCTTTTTCATAGAGCCGGACGCGCCGCCGCGCCGCGCGCTTTTCCAGAGAGCCGGACGCGCCGCCGCGCCGCGCGCATTTTATGAGCCGGACGCGCCGCCGCGCCGCGCGCTTTTTCAGAGAGCCGGACGCGCCGCCGCGCCGCGCGCTTTTTCAGAGAGCCGTACGCGCCGCCGCGCCGCGCGCTTTTTCAAGAGCCGGACGCGCCGCCGCGCCGCGCGCTTTTTCAGAGAGCCGGACGCGCCGCCGCGCCGCGCGCTTTTGCCCCCCCCCCCCCTCCAACGGTCTGTCACGCCCCCCCCCCCCCTCCCCGCCGCCGCGCCGCGCGCTTTTTAAGAGAGCCGGACGCGCCGCCGCGCCGCGCGCTTTTTCAGAGAGCGAGACGCGTTGCCGCGGTCTCCAACAGGTTGTGCCCCCCCCCCCCCCCCTGCCTCAATGGTCTGTCAAGCCCCCCCCCGCCCCCCCCCCGAACGTCTGTACCCCCCCCGCCTTTCCAACGGTCTGTCAGCCCCCCCCCCCCTCCCCGCCACCGCACCGCGCGCTTGTTAAGAGCCGGACGCTCCGCCGCGCCGCGCGCTTTTTCAGAGCCGGACCCGCCGCCGCGCCGCGCGGTTTTGCAGAGAGCTGGACGCGCCGCCGCGCCGCGCGCTTTTTTCAGAGTGCCGGACCCCGCCGCCGCGCCGCGCGCTTTTTCAGAGAGCGAGACGCGTTGCCGCGGTCTCCAACAGGTTGTGCCCCCCCCCCCCCCCTGCCTCAATGGTCTGTCAAGCCCCCCCCCGCCCCCCCGAACGTCTGTACCCCCCCCGCCTTTCCAACGGTCTGTTAGCCCCCCCCCCCCCCTCCCCGCCGCCGCGCCGCGCGCTTTTTTGGAGAGCCGGACGCGCCGCCGAGCCGCGCGCTTTTTCAGAGAGCCGGACGCGCCGCCGAGCCGCGCGCTTTTTCAGAGAGCCGGACGCGCCGCCGCGGTCTCCAACAGGTTTTTGCCCCCCCCCCCCGCCCCAATGGTCTGTCACGCCCCCCCCCCCCAACGTCTGTCATCCCCCCCCC